>OOFC01048140.1:2587-20542 GCA_900323345.1 Pseudochromis fuscus
CGTCTCCCGAATTCCCGTCGATTATCCGGCTCGAAGGACCAGGAAAATGTTAGGGATAAACCCCAACGGCACACGGAGACCAGGTTCAAAGAACACACGACGTCAGAATATCTTTTACTTGCATGCAAGGGCCACCAGCTCAGTATCAAAAGGCAAAGAGGTTCCTTGCAGCCTCTTTATTTATAGACACAACAGTGGTTATGCGACATAACGTGACAGGGGCAGTCCCTGCCAATAAGAACAAAAGCATTGTGTATGAGCGTCAGGAAACAGGACGTGGTCAGGGTATGTGTTTATCACACTGCAAGATGTAGCAGCATCTTGCAGGAATGCATTATGTGAATGTAATTAAAAGCTTTATGTGTACTGGGGATGAGTAGCATGATAATATAAGGCATAGCAAGTAATTTCCTTCTAACAAGCGCTTTTAGCACAAACTCATTCTGTCTCTTTCTGCAGTACTATAGATGTTTCTTCATGTCAGAGTAATCAGACATGTTCTTATTACCTTGACATGTTTCGACTGTGGCTTCTTCAGAGGTGCCCACAAAGCAGACTGCAGCCGACCGTCAAAACATGTCAAGGTAATAACATTAGCTTTTGTTGGTACAGGATACAGACGATGTCATTATATAACATATTGCATTTGAAAAATCTACTTCAGAAACTCTGGACAAATCCTAACCTCTTCCTGTAAACAACAACAACAACAACAACACAAACTGAGGTGTGCTTTAAAACGATAGACCAAGAAACAAGTCACAACCATCAGGCCACAGCCACACCAGCCAGTTTAGTTCAGTGCTAACATCAACATGCTAATATGCTCACAATACTAATGGTAACCTGCAGTTGTTTAGCAGGTATGATCAGAAGTGTCTCTGGTTTAGTGTGCTAACTTGCTAATTAGCCTAGCTTGAGCTGATCAGGTTTCACTGTCTAAATGTAGACAAAAAAGTGTCGACCAGAGTTCACGCATTACCAACTGAAGGATAGATGCTGCGACTATTTTTCTCAAAACCATTCATGTAAACCTCATGAGGATGAGTTGGATACATCCTCTGGGAAACACTGACGTCAGATTTTGATCCTGATCATGCAATAGTTTGACAGATTTCACTCGAGAACTTGAAGTCATCAGATCAAATCCATCAGTGATCGTGATTCTGTACCAGATTTTGTGCCAAACTCTCTAATATTTTGAGATATTTTACTCTTTCCCACAATTATCAACCTCATGCTCTTGCTACAGGGATTGTCAGAGGATCACAGAAGTCATGAAGATGCAAACTCTGAAGGTGTGGCCTAGATTTTGTGCTAATCCACACAGAAGATGCTGAAATACTCAGTAACATAGAACATTTTTAGTTCTGCAGTAAATCAAAGCACATTTATAAACTGAAATAAAGAGTAAAATTGTTGCCCTGCAGTTAAAAATACTCAGTACAAAATCTTCCCAAATGCCAGTTTGTTGCTCAGTTGGTCAGATAATTTAAATACTTTAAATTCCCAGACTAATGACTGAAATTCATGTCTTGTACTGGTATGCACTATAGTACTACAAAACAGTACATACCATATTTCTTCAAATAGTGCCTGAAGTCTTGATTTAACCCAGGACATGAGAACCCTCCATTTCTTAACTGAGCTTTTATTTTGAAACAATTTCAGGCACTTTTTAGGTTGAATTTACTCAGCCCTGTTCTTCATCCTGTATTCAGGGCCCCACCATTGTTTGTGCATGTCGACCACGGTCTCTGTCATTATTATGATCCAGGTAATACTCGACTACTGGTTTTTGTTGGAGGAAATACAGCATTTAATTGAAGCGTCTTTACAGTGTACGTCATGGGCTGTAATGTAAAGTGGTCCAGTGGAAAAACATTACATGAAAGAACAGAGACTCACTAAAGTCATCGAGATTTATCCTGTGGGGCCCAGCACACCCTGTGGTACACCCACACAGCTGTTTGCACTTAATACCTCTAATTAGATCTCCACTGATGATGACTGTGTGTGTGTGTGTGTGTGTGTGTGTGTGTGCAGGTTGTGCTTCTTTCTCTTCAACTCTATGGCTCTATGTTAGTTTTGCTGCCCTGTGAGAGTAGATTATGTTTCACACTGTTTACACCTCCTGGGTTACACAGCAAACCTCTATCTGACCTAAACCTAAACGTGAGGGTAAAATCCATCTGAAGTGCTGCTGAGGTATTTCATACTGACTGATCATGCTGACTGACAAAGGTGTGCTGTACCTGAGCCCTCCTTACTTGTGCTTTTCCTGTTTGGAGTTAAAACTGTGAAAAATGTCAGTTACATGCTGAGTTAATGTTACCCAGCAAGATGGACTCAGCATTTTATTGTTTAACCCAGCACTGTAGTATTTTTATCTAACTTTTGTTTTGTCTTTATTCAACATGTTCTTGTTTTTACCCAACATTTTATTGTTTTACTGAGTATTTTATCTTGAAATGCTGGGTTAAAACAGCATTTTTTAGGGTGTACGTTCTAAATCTTTCCTAAGGTGGAAAAGGCTGTAGAGCAAATGAGATAAAAGAGCCACAGGGTCCTTTTGACCCCAAAAACTTCTTGTTTCAAGGTTTATTTTTTCTTGTTGTATGAAACAAACTCTCTCCATAGTTCTTAGAAAAGGTCTAATTAAAGTACATTTTTAAAAACAACTGTGGGGGTGTAAACCAGCTGGCCCTGGCAGTAGAGCCTAAATACAACTAGCTAATGGACAAACTACCGTATTTTCCGGACTATAAGCCACTACTTTTTTCCAAAGCTTTGAACCCTGCAGCTTAAACACCGGTGTGGCTCATGCACGAACCTCGTTGGCTTTTACAAGCTAGCAAGCTCCGCGCCACTGAAACATATAGCGTCGTCACATCAGACCCGGTCAGAGTGGACCACATGAAACTGTTCGAATAAATTCAAGAGCGGCTTATAGACAGGTGCGCTCAATAGTCCAGAAAACACGGTAATTAAAAACACTGAAGTCTGCATGTAATCCTATAGTGTACAGACAACCTTAGTGTAATGTAACCACAGTGACATCACCCATTGGTTTGGCCACTGCAACTCTGTTTGTTGTCATTCAAAGGATCAATTCTCTTCTTTTTTGTGTTTTTAATCATTAATACATTTTAAATAGTTGAGTTATAAATTAATCCCTATGAACAGTGAAAATAGCCACACTTTTTTTCGTGTCTGGCTGTAAACAGATTTGTGTTTATGTTTGCTGTCAGTTGATGGGATTTTAACATGTCTATGGGAACTGACTCACTTTTGGAGCCAGCCTCAAGTGGCCATTTGAGGTACTGCTTGCTGCTTGTATGTAACAACTGGGCTAAATTTTGTAAATACAGCATAGCAAGAAGGACTGAAGAAATAACCAGTACTTCTCAGTGATGCACTCCTCATGAGTACTGGGTTACAGCACCATGTCTGCAGGTATGTACAGAGACAGCCTCCAGAATCTCTGTGTTACAGTCAAAGTGAACATACTGGACAGCTATCATGCAGGGTCAGTCTCAGTCAGATGGACAAGCTGATTAGATTTGTCAGGGGGACTTGTAGACGCTCCTGTGACTTGCATGACGAGTCAAATCCTGATACAGTGGAGAGGTAAAAAACAGCAGCTCTTTATCATGAGCAGAGGACGTTAAAATGACTGTATTCCATTTAGATGAGCATCTTCCTGAGTCCTGGCTGCCTGACTGTAATACCATACTCACCTGAGACTTTCCTGTTCCCCAGCAACATAAATCACACAACTGTCGTCTTGGATGTTACTGATTTCCACACCCAGCACTTCTGTTAACTTTATTTTTGATAAATTACATAGCAGCATGTTATTTCTGGATAGTAAATAACAGTAAAACCCTTTTGTTTGCCTCAAGGCAGGACTGTTTCTGCTGGCTGGCCATGCAAATTAACAGGTCAAAGCTGAATTTGACCAAACTTTGACCTGCAGTATCGGCTACAGCTGGCATCAAAACAAGAAACTGAAAGAGACTTAAGCAAACACCAGCAGAGATGCTGGTGGAAGTGTGATTGTGCCTTCAGGCGAACAGATTCAGCTAAATAAGTTAGAAAATGAGCCGGCAGGATCAGCAAGAGGAAGTCAAAACAGGGAAGCAGGTAACAGGATTGCACATGCATCTCTACATGTCCCAGATACCTTTCCTCTGGGGAGGAGCTGGTCCAGACTCTTAAACCCATTAGCAAACTGTCAGTACGCCATGGTTGGAGGAAAAACTGCTGTGAAAATGAGTGAGAAGGGACATGTTTAGTTTTGATCAGTACTAACTCAAAAAGCACATGTTCACGCTACAGTACATATTTTCTTAATAGCGGTACATCTCAGACAAGACTGCATCGTTGCAAGATGCAGTGATACTCCAAATGGACCGAAGGGCGATTGCTATTGTTCAAGGTCAACATCTGAGAAAACACATTGTGATCATTCTTGTGCTCTCATTGGATACCATTCATTTTCTATTGCAGACTTTTCTTTCAATCTTTCATGTGATTAGTTACATGTTGAGTCATGCTTGAAAGCTGTCATAGCATCTGAGCTAGCTTACAATGCATCAAGACAGAAGTGACACCTTGTGACAAAAAATGTGGACTCTGCATGTTTTAGTCGTGATAATGTATGATATACTGTAGATACTATCCAGACAGTCCAAGGGGACTTTTAAGAGACCGTTTGCTAAGACAGAACCAGGAGATAATGTTAAAAGAAAGAATTAAAGAAAGCACACCAGCAGTAAAAACTAATAGGAGCCAGTTGTCGGGGAATCTGGTCACCACACTCACAAAAAGTGATGGCACTGGGCAGAGCTGTCCTTCATTTACAGTATATATTCTGAAATAAGCTGTCACTCATGATGATGGCAGCCATGAAAACACCCCTGGATGTATCACCAACACCTTCCCAATGTCAACTCCAGTCAGTTTGCGATCAGCCTTGGTTGTTCCAGTAGTAAGCAGGCAGAGTGGTATTTCTGTGGTACACTGTATTTCCTGATAACTTGTATTTCCTGAAAACAAGAAACAAAGACAATATTCAACTCACTTCATTTGCACAATAAGGATGGCCTTTTATAGTATGTTGCTTTGTGTACACTAAACAATACTGCCAAGGTTATTTGAGATGAGAGTTGATGGTACAAATACAAGACAATAATGTATTTCTTGAACAGTGAATGAGTGTCCTATCTAGCTGCAGTGAGCAAGCAGGAAATCCTGGAGAGCACCTATGACTGTTTAGTATGTTTACAGCTGGCTAGCATGGTAACAGTTAGCTGGCTAGCTGCAGCAGAATTGCTCTGTAAGTAATTGGTGCGATCAAGCTTCAGTTGAACCTATTTTGCATATAAATGTAGTCAGTAACAGCTCCACAGCTATGAGGCCAAGATGAACAACCTCTGTATCGATGGATAAGACATTTTGTTACCGTCACCAAACCAACGTTTTCTTCTACATAATCGAAACTCAGAGTCATAGTCATTTGACTATGACTCTGTAAATACTGATGTTTTAAATATTCTCACCAGTAACTTTGTGTTGCAATACATTTGGTAAAGTGCACCAAAGCTACACCCACTGTAGCCACGGTAGTACTCAGCAGCCCTATTGCCGCTGTCACACAGGATGTATCTTGGAAGTCACACCAGCACTTTGCCGTCTTGCTCCAGTGAGTGTGTTCAGCTTTGACCAAAAGTGATATTTCTGGTTCTGGTTGTTCTTCATCTCATGCCAAACGTGTCCAAATCAGAGTGTAAAAATATGCACCATCAGCATTAACAAGCTTTCAGGAGCCATTTCCTCAGCACGCACTGCTTTGGTCTCCAGTGTCCTGACTCATCAGATGTGGCAGTGTGATCAGCATGACTGGTGTTATCGTGTGCTTCAGACCTAGTTTCTCACGCCAATATTGTTTCAACACCTTTTTATAAAAGGAAACACTGCCCACCTCCGAACATTCACCGCTCCGCCTGCCACCGTGTTTCTCTTATCCGCTGTATCCATATGGATGGTACAAAAACATTATAATTAAACCCAGTCTTGGCTATAGCCACAGCACAGGCTAACCAAGCATATGTTTTGGCCATCTCTTATCCACGTCTCCTCTCCTTGTCTTGACTTTGTACAGACCTAGAACAAAAAGACTGCCCACTCACCTTCATAAACAGACTGGAAGAAAAGGAAAAACAGGATTACTCTTTTCATGCTGTGCTACAATAAGCCACAGTTATCCTCCAGACTCCTTTTGCGACCAAATAATACCAAAAGACTGTAGATTCCTCTTTTTTGCTTTTTTTGAAGGAGGGGGACATAAAAGAGATTGAAATGTTTTGGCAGTGTTTTGGCATAATGCTGAGCAACACAGATCTCATGTGGTGTTCCTCTTTTACTATGCAAGCCCTTTTTTCGGAGCCCTGCACAATGAGGGTTTGAGTTGACAGCTTCGCAGCTGAAAAATAAGTGAAGTAATGGGAAGACGACGAGCTTTGACATGATAATGAATGCACATGGCACAAGCCCAGAGTTTAATTCCTCTGCGGAGTGAAAAGAGGGATGGGTAGTAAAGGCTGGAGCAAATTAAAAGCTCGTCACTCTCGTTCGGAGATTGATGCTCCTTGGCCTGTTAGAGATGTAAAATCGATGGAGCCACCGTGTCATCTGTTTAAGAGGTACTGCAAACTGAGGTGAGAGACCTGAGCTGCTCTCTCTGGATGAAACATGAGCATTTAGAAGCTTTAAACCTCTTAAAATCATCCCTGAAGGGATTTCACACAAATGCAAAAGGATACCCCCCAACACACACACACACATCTGCACACACACACTTTATTGCTGCTTTGTAATTGTTTAATGGCCAAACTGCCTCCTCTGTATACTGTACACCTCTTACAGGACGACAGGCCCAGGGAGTACCATTATCACTGTATCGACTGGTTGTATTGAATTCTCATTACCAGGCAAGCAGCCAGTTGGAGTACAGTAGCTGCATTTAGAGCGAGCAGGTGAGTTACTGCGGTTCCTTATAGACCGTTATCGTTCATTTGCTCGTGGCAACATGGAGAAACATCCAGGGCTCATCTACAGAGTTGAGGTTTGCACTGTTTCCAACTATGATGAGTCCAGACCAGAGACCGTATATAAAGGTAAGTCTCAAAAGCAACGCCAATAACGCTCAGAAGTACAGTTCTACTATAGTCTCTGTTGTTAGTGAGTGCTGGCTCCCAAAAACTCCACGTAAGGAAAAAATGTGATGTTGTTAGGTCACAGAAACAATTCTGAGCTTCTAAAGTGAATCCAAATAGTCTGTTATTGATTACAAAATGAGAAACTTGAATTCTACTGTAAAATCCAAATTTTAAAATAACAGTCATGTTCACAACATAAAATATAAGATAGTTTATGTAAGCCATCAAATTAAATGATTTTGAATGAAGACCATATCCTGTTGGGACTCAAAGGAAAAAAGAAAATATTTTGCAATTTCTGTTTTGAGTGATTTCCACTTTAAACTTGTATTGAAATGAAATTCAAATGAAAATGTGTTTGTAATTTTACAGCTCGGTCTTTGTCCACATTAAATCGTCCTGTGGTCCACTACAAAGTGTCCACCACAGAGCACACGAGTCAATGGACTTATCAATGGAAAAGGAAAAAGGAGGAACAATGTTCTTGTAGTGAAGATTATAGTAAGTACCAGCAGGTCTGTCATAATGGATGAATTTGACAAAATAATAGAGGGACACGATCTGACTGGGGATGCTGTATTTTTACATTTTAATTGTGACTGTACATGTTCGAAACTTGAACCTCCTGTAACGTCTTAAAGAACAGGATTTAAAGTAGAGGAGGAGCAAAAAGGTTTCTGAAAAAAGTGAGGTTTGTCGTGAGGATTATTACGGATAAAGGGGGTGAAAGCTTCTTACATACATGTGGATGGTGATAATAAAAACACCCTACCTCCCCTGGAGAAGTATTTCCTGGGTTCATTTTAAGTACAGTGGGAAACCCTTGTATCTTCTGTCTACAAACTTAGTGACACTTCAATTTGTAATTTATGATTTTTTTAGTTTCCCTGGGGACCATGGCAGACAATATTTGGGAGCCTCTGACTTGAACTGATATAGATTGTTATATATATATATATATATATTTATAAAAAGTGAGATTCACCATTACCTTCAGCCATATGTGAAGTACAGTGTTGATTTATAGCAAGTATTGCAATACTTCCAGGTTCAAACAAAGTCCCCCGTGTATCCTGTACAGTGAGAGAATTTCTTTGCAGGGGAGTTTCCCAGTGATTGACAGCCATGATTGGCAGTCAGTGCAGCTGAACGATTTGTGACAAACCTCTAGAGGACAGAGGAGAGCAAACATAAAACATGAAAGAGTTAGAAAAGCATTTTTCTTCATACAATAGTATTGAAGTGTAATTGGCCTGGAATTACATGGCTTTTTCCTACGAGACAGCAGGATGTGGTCTGAGGTGAACACAGGTCTTTATGGGATAACAGTCTGTTGGAGTTTACCAAACAGCATTTACAGGAAAGAGAGAATAATGAAAAAAAAAGTTTTTGCAGAACTCCAAGACACAAGGAAGGACTCATTGTGAGGGTAATATCATACCCATGATGAAGGATGTTGGTGACATCATCCTTCATGGAGGTGCTTCTTATTAGCATGATACCCCAAATACAGAAAAGTTCTTGAAGAAAACCTTATCTGGATTGCAGAGAACTGAGGCAAACCATTGGTTTTCCTTGCCTGGTCCAGGCCAAAGCCAAAGAGTATCTGCGGCGAGAAGTCAAATTGGCAACAGGTGCTTCCATCCAATCTGAAGCTTAAGATTGCATCTGAAAATGGGGTGAACTGACAAAAATAAGGTGTGTAAATCTTGTAGACACTGAGGCAAGAAAACTCAAAGCTGTAATAGCTGCCGAGTTTCTACAAAGTAGGAGTAGTAGTGAGATTTCAGGATTTTGTTTTTAATGAATCTGCAAAAAGTTTATAAACTTCTTTTCACTTTGTCACTATGGGTTAAGTGTAATTGTGTTTGAATTTTGAATACATTTGCAACACAATAAATTGTATTTTTAAAAAACTCAAAGGTGTATGAATACATTCTGAAGCAACTGTGTGGAGATCATAAACTGTATATAAAACATGGACATAACCACCAGGTCTCAAAAGCGAATCCAATGCAGAACTGCAATACTACCATTAGCCACTAGGCTGCTGGGTCTAATCACTGAAAATGGCCATTTCTGAATTGAAGTCAATTGGACCCTGTCATATTTTTTTTCCACAAGTCATTCTGATGTCATTAGCTAAAGTCGACTCTCATCCGTGATCTGGGGGTCCATCTGAAAATTGTTTCATCATTAAGTAGTGGCTGCTCTGACTGCTTTCTGCTAATTTGACAGGGACTGCCTTAGTATGGCAAAATACACTTGAACTCTTTTTTTTCATTTTGTTCAGCTCTCCTGCAAACTTGTGTGACACTTGGCCAGAGCTCTGGTTTAGGCTTAGTGCTGAGTTTCAGGTGGAACTATTGAATGAAGAATAGATGTACAGGTACAGGTAGAGTTGAACAGAGAGAGTTAGCGATCGGAGGTCAGATGAGAGGGAGCAGTGGTCAAGGCTAGAGTGTGGGTACTGTCATGGTTGAACTTTTCAGCTGTAGCTGCAGTGATTGCGAGTGAAGAGAGACATCAGAGACAGACAGGCAGATGGTCAGAATAAATTATGCCACAGATTTGGATATTAAAGAGAGGAAAACCAGAGGATATGACAAGGTCTACTGTACGACCACGTGTGTGGAGCCTTTCACAGACTGAATGAGGTTAAGAGTCAATAACATTAAAGAATTCCATGGCAAGTGGTTTTGTAGGGCAGCACACATGGATGTTAAAGTCTCCCAAACTGTTTAAACATTGTTGTAATTTGGCAAACTCGTACTCGTCGTCTCCCACTTATCTGGAGAGTCTGGGTCACAGGGGCAGCAGCCACAGCAAAGAGGCCCAGAGAGCTCTCTCCCCAGGCACTTCCACCAGCTCTTCTGGGAGAAGACAGCCCTGCAACATCCAGAGCCTTGAGATACCCAGGGCGGATCTCATCAACCCCTGGAGCTTCACCGCTGCAGAGTAGTTTCACTACCTCGGCGACTTCTGCCCTGGAGATTAGTCCGTCCATCCCCAGGCCTCTTGGCTCTGTTTCCTCCATGGAATTCATGTTGGTGGGATTGAAGAGCTCCTTCCATCACTGGACAATATCCTCACTTGATGTCAGCAGCTCCCCACCCCCACCGCAAACCACATGAGCGACTTGTCGCCTCCCCCCCGAGGTCCCGGACAGTTTGCCAGAACCAGAGCCGATCGATAGTCTTCCTCCATAGCCGGACTGAACTCCTCACACGGCCGAGTTTTTGCCTTAGCGACTGCGACGGCCGCACACCACCTGGCCAGCTGCTTCTGTAGACCCAGGCGCTCCCAGCAGACCCTCACAACTTGTTTAGGTCTACCAGGTCTATGTGGTGTCTTCCCCTGCCATCTGATCCAACTCACAACCAGGTGGTGGTCAGTTGACATCCCTGCTCCTCTCTTCATCTGAGTGTCCAAAACATACGGCCGCAGGTCTGGTGACACGATTACAAAGTCGATCATAGACCAGTGTCCTAGGGTGTCCTGGTGCCAAGTGCACCAATGGAAATCCTTATGCTCGAACATGGTGTTAGTTATGGCCAAAGTGCGACTAGTACAGAAGTCCAATAACTGAACACCACTCGTGTTCAGATCAGGCAGGCTGTTCATCCCAATCACCCCCTCCAGGTCACGCTGTTGTTGCCCATGTGAGCGTTGATGTCCCCCAGTAGGACAATGGAGTGCCATTTCAGGGCACTTTCCAGGACCCATCTCAAGGACTCCAAAAAGAGTGGAGAGTCTAAACTGCTGTTCGTTGCATATGCACCGACAACTATCAAAACCCATTCCCCGACCCAAAGGCGCAGGGAAGCAACCATTTTGTCCACTGGGGTAAACTCCAACACACAGGTAGAGAGCCTGGGGGCCATCAAGAAGCCCACCCCAGCCCTCTGCCTCTCACCTGGAGCAACTCCAGCAAAGGATAGTGTCCAACCTCTCTCAAGGACTTGGGTTCAAGAGGTGACACTATGTGTCGAGGTGAGGCCGGCTATATCTAGCCAGAAACCACTCAACCTCTCCCACAAGCTCCTGCTCCTTCCCTGCCAGAGAAATAATGTTCCATGTCTCAAAAGCCATTATTTCTGTAGCCAAGAATTGGATCCCTATGGCTCCTGTCTTGGACTGCTGCCCGACCCACATTGCACCGGACCCCAATGCTTCCTCCTGCAGGTGGTGGGTGCACTGGATGATGAGCCCATGCAGCTGGTTCGTGCTGGGCCCAGCCAGGCCCCATGGGCAAAGGTCTGACCAACAGGTGCTCAACCAACAAACCCCAACCACAGGCCTGGCTCCATTGTGCAGCCCCCGTTTCCCTCCGGGCCGGGAACACAAAATCCTGTTCTTATCACTCATCAGGGTCTTCTGAATCGTTCATTGTCTGATCCTTCACCTAAGACCAACCTGGCATGCGAGACCCTACCAGGGGAAAAAAGCCCAACAGCATAGCTCCTTGGGGCAATTAGGACACTCAAACTCCTCCACCACAATAAGGTGATGGTTCATGGAGGAGGTTACGGTTCACGGAGAAGCATAATACTGGTTAAAGGTTCAGAAAAGTCCCAGATAAAATCTTGCTGTTTTTTGGAGGTCGGCTAACACTGGGGAGGAGAGATCCAATTGAAGCAGCTGGAATTCAAAGCTGGACAAAGCATCAGCTGTTTGCTGCCAGCATTTCAAAGAGTTTTTACAAACAGTGGTGAGTCCCCCAGCCCTGCTGGTCATCCATGGGGAACTGAAGAAGTTACAGTCAAAAGGAACAAGTTAAGAAAATGGACTGAGTTCACCGACATTCAGCCAAGTTTTGGTCACAAGCAGAAAATCTAACTTCCTGGAAATAAATAAGGCATTTAGTATAAAAGTTTTATTTGCAAGTGACTTACCATTGCCATCTTCATTCAAGCTGGATCACTGACCCCTTGGGATGCACGACTCAGTGGGCGAAGGTTCCAATGATCACCTCGTCTGCAAGGATCCAGGGTCTGTCCATCGGGACGTGATGGAAAGGTCAGAGCAGGGGGGGATCTGCGAGTACTTGAGAACTATGTAGTTTGGGGAACTGGAGGAAGTAGTCACAGGTGGAGGACATTGGGAAGGTGCAGATGAAGAGGCAGGAACAGGTGAGGGGGTGTGTGATGTAAATAGTCATGCATGTGTAGTTCCTTGCACAGATTAATTGAAGATTAGCTGTTAACATGCAGCTACCGAACCGATTCAGACTCAGACCATCTACCTTAAAAAGTTTTTAAAACAAACGACCATGATAGCAGCCAACACCACATGGCAGAGCAGCATATTTTTTAGCCACTTGGAGGCAAACAGAGAACAAGCAGTAAAGACAGTGAATATATTATCCACCTGAGCCCCCAGCTTTTGTTTGCCATGCACTCTTAATCTCTACTAGATATTTGGAGCTATTAGGTCCTGATAAGCATAAAACTAAGTACTGTGTTTGAACAGAAAGCAAACAAAGACATTAAAATTAGAATGAAATGTCCACAAATGAGGACAGAAGTTTTATGTTAAGAAAAGTGAAATATAAACTGTTGAACATCTGAAGTGTCATGTCCTTGTATGAGGACGCAGGGTTGGTGGAGACTATTGATTGACAAATTTGTGAATGTGTCCTCAAGCCATTGCATATTTTACATCTGGTAATTTAAATGCTCCACTGTCAGCTAGTTGCTAACTTTGGCTATTTGCCATTTGGGGAGGTCGTATACAGCTTCCAGTGCACACCAGGTAATAATTATTAAAGAAGAATTTACAACACAATAAATCATAAATAATTGAATGAATGAATAAATAAATAAACAAGTGTGTCAGTGTTTTCTGAAAAGATATTGTGTGAAAATTATACAATATGTTTCAGGCTTTGCTTTTATTTCACTGGTGAATTAATATTTTATGAAAGTGCTTGAAGACTACAGAAACAAGGTGTTTCTCCCCATCAACAGACCAGATCACAGATGATGCCCTGAATCTTTCTCTATGAAAATAGCCTGGAAAAAGCTCATATGATACAAGTATTTCTGCATAACTGATTCATAAGTTATTAATTTTTCATGAACTACTCAAAAGTTCGGATGTCCTTTTATAATGCAGTTGGATCACCTTAGGATTTTGTATGAAGTAGCTTTTTAGGTATTAAATGAAGAATTTGGGAAGCTGTGGTTATTTTGGCGCTGACACTGATCAGGGACAAGGACAAAAGATTTAAAAATATTTGATGTCAGGTCACCAGCAAAGTGCTCAGATTCCCCCTTTTAAAAACGTCTCAACGGACACAGCATTCAGCAACTCTTATTACACATCCACTGGCTCTTCATCAAACAACTGGTCGATGGCTCGTGTGATTTAAGAATCCTTATTTTGGGACAGCGTGATTCTACAGTAACACCAACATCAAGGTTTCTCAAGGCCAAAGGTCCGTGTTGCAATGTTTACATCATGTCAGTGTTTCTTTGGATTTAGATAGAAAACTGTTTTAAATATTAACTAAACCGTTCAAAAGTTCACAATACTTCCTGCCATAAAAAAGATATTGTTTGTTTGTTGCAGTTGACGGTCTAAGATTTGGGATCCAAAACAAGCTCACAACAAAAAGACGTACAATTTGTTTTGCATGAATTATTCAACCTTGTATTTCGAGCTTCAGTCTGTTACACATGTAGAAATGTTTCTGTCTTATCTCACTGTTGTCAAACAAATCCTCTCAGTGTATGATGGGAAGTACTTTACCTGTTTGATTTGTAACTGCTGCAGTTGATTGTTTCATGAACATTTCACTACAAAGAGGTTTGGTAATGATCAAATACCTGAGCTGCAACAAAGATTTCAAGGAGAACTTTTTCTGATGTTGCATGGACTTCAAAGCAAAAATGACACCACGAAAAGAAAAGTAAAAAAGATTTTAAAACAGAAAGGGTTCAAAATACATATAAAAATAAGAAGATGAGGAAGTAACAAAATGTCTTTACAGTCAGTAAAATGTATTTTTTGGCCACTTGGGGACAGCACAAAAAAAAAAACAGTGTACATATATTAAAGATTTAAGACTTTCTTACCACCATTCAGCTACTTTTCCAGGAAGTTGCCATATTTAGTCACTTCCTTCTCTGCAAAACTCTGAAATCCAACTTTATGAAAGAAGTTATGTGGCATACAATAATGTCATCATGACCCAGATTGGATAAGGAGATGAATGAATGAATGAATAATAATGTTACGTTGTTTTACGTGATATTGTGTTATTTATTTGTATATTCTTTATATATTTGCAATATGGGCTGATATCAGTACTGTAAACAAATAAATACAAAATAAAGGGTCTTTTTTAACCCAAAATCTGCACCATAAGTGGTGTCTATCTATCTATCTATCTATCTATCTATCTATCTATCTATGTTTCCCAGTAACACTCTAAGTTTGAAATTCCATGTATGGGAGACCGGGGCTTGTTGTCACATTGCAGTCATCTTCTCCATCATAAGGCACAAGTAAAAAGTGGAATACTAGTTTCTTCCCTTACATGGTCAAGTGTCCCGTCCTGACTGAGAGGAGGACAGTACATTGTGAGGAGGGATGAGCACCAACTTTACATATTTCAGAATAAACTTCTTTCAGATAAAAATCCTAACAGGTATTATTCCTGTGGACTTGTTAGAGGAGACATTAAGGCATCCTGTCAGACCTCAGTCATTGTTCTGTGTTCAGCTAACTTTAAACTCAAGCTAGCGTTAGCAAACCTGGTAGTTTGGGGCAAGTTGTCACAGTCATGCTGAAACAAGTTTCATAAGGATGTTCATTTAAATTTACATTGAGTCTAACTCAGTTTTGCTCATTTATATCAGGTGATTTATTAGTGTTTTCAGGTTTTCAAATATCTTTCGTTGTCGACAGTTTCGACGGATCTCTTCCGTCTTCTTCAGGACGACATCCAGAAGTCCGGATGGTGACGTGCCTTATCAGCTGATGTTACTGAGGCGTGGTCCACCTGTCAGACCTGACAGGTGTCCTGTTGTCTAATCGCTCCCCATCCAGGAAGGCACTCCAGGTGTGGGACAGGTTGTAGGCTCCATTTTCCTCGGCGTGGATGACTCTGGCTTTTTCCCAGTTGATGATGTGGTCCTCCCTCCAGCAGTGATCGGTTATCGTTGATTTTGAGTCTTGTTGTTCGGCCTTTGCTTTTTCTGTTCTGGTGTGTGGTTTCTTGGTTTCTTTTTCGCACTCCTTTTTATGTTAGTTTTTTCTTATTTTGAAGCACCTGCCCGTTTCCCCGATGTTTGTGTAATTGCATGAGTGGCAGGGAATCTCGTAGATGGTGTTGCATTTGTCCTCGGGTTGAACAAAACTAAGTTAGTAAAATTCAAGGCGAAATGAATTTGTTTACATTATCACATAGAGTGTGTTTATCAGCAGTGGTCATAGTGACATTTTGACCTTATTTTTACTGAACAAAGGAGGTTTAAAGCAGAGGAGTGAGCGAGAAGACATGATCAGGAGTTACAGAGAAACACAGGACATGGCAGTGCAGCAGCTGATGTGATGCTGAGGGCAGTCAGGCAGGTGACCCCAGCTAATAAATCAGTCAGGAGGACAGCAAAGGTCTTTAATGCCAACCACCGTACCTTGGCTCGGTGCCGCAGGACATTCACCAGCTGGAATACAGTCAGACAGTTGTCCCAGCTACAGCAGCTGGGTACAAATCATCAAGTCTCTTTTTGAATCTTCCCCCACTTCATATTTCCTCAGGTGAACTTTCATGATCATTTCATCAACAATGGGCTCAATGAGAGTCATAGCTGATGTGTCAGCAGCTCCTAAGGACGTTGCATAACATTTGTTCAATGACTCTGATCAATGACTTTTTCAAGCTAAATGATAAATAAAGTTCATCACTTTCAAGTAAAAAAAATAACAATAATTTTGTCGTTAGTTGCAAAATCCAGTGTGACAACTTCCCCCACTGTGGGGCAACTTGTCACATGTTCACACTCTAGTTGATTACTTATAGCTCTGCTCTGATACAACATATGAAAATGACATGAACACAACATATATACCTGAGACTTTGATCTTTCATCTGGTCCATTTTTATTTTTTATATGATGTATTGATTCCAAGAAATCTATCAGAGTGTAAAAAGTGTGACAACTAGGCCCAGTCTCCCCTACTTTAGTGAGTGTCTTTTAAAGGATAAATCTGCTATAGCTACAAAATTATCCACTGTACAGTACTTGCCTGCACTGGAAATCTGCCATGTGGTGTTGGCTGCCATGTCACCCAGACAAGAGTGAAAATGAGACTGATGAGAAGGAATTTTGACTTCAAGGAGGCAGCAAAAAAATAAATAAATCTGTAAATACAGTACAGTGCACTAACGGCTTTTGGCAGTAACCAGTAACCACAGTTGATTACTTTCTGATATTCAGTAACAACATTAAAATTGCTTCAATACAAATAGGTTTGTTACTCCGTCACTCTGTGAAAACAGCACAACGTACGGTGCCATGTGACTGATTCCTGTGGAAAAAAAAAAATCTTTTTAGCTTCTAAATATTTTGTCAATCTGCCATTTGGTGTTATCCTGCTGGATGAGTCTGGTGACACTGTAGCTGTGGGCCATAAAACCAGAGGTTAACTGAAAGACAATACAGCTGAAGAATCTGGTGACAAAGAGCTAATGAAGTCACAGTGTCGTCTGACATGTTAATACTGAAAACATGGCCCTCCACATTACATAACATACACATGTGCACTGCCTTATTTCCTGTCAGTCCCTTGAGCATGGATATATAATTTGACTCCATCATAAGAAAGGTTGAAATTAATCCCAGTAATGTCATAACAATAAAATCAACACATGTTAAAGATGATATTTTAATAAGTACAGTATAAGGTGGCTGCCCAGGCTCAAGAGACCATCAATTAAATGTGCTGTGCTGCCTTTCAATGTTACATTTTGCTTTGATCACATGTATGAAATAAGCTGTAATTGCTGTGAACATTTCATTATCGTTGCTGTTACATTTCCTCCTGGTTGGACTGTGAGACGTGACATAAGAAACACATTTGCTTGACGTCCTTTCCATCGCAGCTCTTTTCCCACAGTACAGTGCAGAGTCACTGATAACCTGTTATATGTAATCACATCCAGATGAGCCTCATCAGTGTCGCGCTCAGTGTCTCTGCAGCCGTGACTCTGTGCCATTAGACCGGCTAACGGAGCCTAACCGAGTCGGGCATGTGCGCTCATTTCTCTCCCCGGCCCAGATCGATACGGCAATAATATGAGCTCCCCTGATTATAGCCGGTCAAATTAGTGCACGTCTGGCAGATGCAGCAGTTGCATTTGTCAGCTCTCTCAGATTGCGAAAGCATCAGGACTGTTTAACAATTCATGGCCCCCGATCACAACATGAAACTCTTCACTGCTCTGGACTCCGTCTGCTGGTGTTAATTGGCCGAAACTGGAGCTCGGTCTGCTGCCGCCAAGCCTGCCTGCCAACAGGGTCGGGGACGGATGTAGTAGCATATTTATGTTATGCTACTTTTTTCTTGTGCATTTCAACATACTGAAATGCTCAGTGCTCAGATGAATACTTCACAAGTCAGCGACTGGCAGGGTGGATATTTGTTATGAATTCATGAAGCGGTGTTAGGGTCTGTGTGTGTGTACCATCATGGTGCTGGAGAGCAGATTGGGGGGGGGGGGGGG
>OOFC01048141.1:6429-79848 GCA_900323345.1 Pseudochromis fuscus
TTCACACACATATGCACACACACACACACACATATATACACACACACACACAATTTTGCAGTCACATCAAGCATGTTGTTGCATACTTCCTGGTCATGGTCCACTGATTGTTTAACATCCTCCTGATAAATGATCAAAGCATTTTGGTTGGGAATGTACACTGTTGTTATAGTGATTGTAGAGTAGAATGTATTTACTCATAGAAAGAGTAAACTTGCTTTTTTGTAGAGAAGCATATATACAGAATATATATGGATAAATACATATATATACATCTATATATCTTTTGAACTAGTCGTGTGTGAGGGTTTATTTTTGGGCGCATCTACCCTGTTAGGATTCATATTTCCTTCCCCCTTTATTTAATTTGTATCAATGATGTTTTGACAACAGTAGTGTCTTATGAGTGATGAGTGTTTTGTTTTTCCTGTAAATATGATTTTTTATTTTTATTTTTGACAAAAAGGGGATTAAAAGAAGTCGTTATTACGATGCTGCCTATGAAATTATGAAGTGATATCTGTTCACAGAAACTATTTGATCAAATAAACTATCAAAGTAAAGTTTTGTGAGATGTTCCAAGGTCGTGCTTATCAGAGGCCGCTGATGAATGAACGCTGAGGGTCATTTGAACTTGCTGTAAAGATCGTTTTGATTAGTAGCAACATTCACAGCAGTGATGATCTGTGGTTGTCGCTGTTCCTGACATAACCTATGCTTGACGAACTGAAAATAAAACTTGAGAAAGTGCTGAAATCTATATGTGAGTATCTTCTTTTTTTTTTTTTAAGGTGTCTGAAACTGAAGGAGTGAAAAGTAAAGATTTGAACTTTGTGGAAAGTTGAATGTGTTCAAATGGCAACCTGTCCAAAGTAAACCCCGCCTCTCATCCACTGCCAGCTGGGATAGCATCCTTCCCCCCGGCAACCATGGATGGATGGATGGAGAAAGTGTCAACAAACAAGCATGTAACTTTGTGTTTAGTGTGTTTCAACGTGACACTACAAAATTATATGAACCATAGAATAAAAAATACCAGGCCAATGGTATTCCCTCATTTTTACAATATGTCATATTTATGTAGCACAGATACAAAGCAATAATTTGTGTCTTTTAAAGACACTGAACACGTAGAAGATTGTGAAGCCATCCAATTACAAAGGCTCCAGTGGAGTTCAGTGTTATAATTCATCCTCAGGGGAACAGGAATGTATGTACAAATTCTAGTAGTGAATGAATCCAATACTTGTATAAGAAAAAAACACAAACGCCAACCAGGTGGTGTTAAGAGTGATAATAATGGGATCAGAAAAGTCAGTATATAGAAATGATGTCACCAGGAGATGCTTTTTTGGAGCCAGAATTGACCATATTTGGAAATGAAGGGAGGAGTAACCCTTGAAGCTGAGGACACTGCCCATAGATCAGTGAGAAGAAGTGCTAACTTTAGCTAATGACGTCAGAGTGATGAGTATTTCATGGTTGAAAATAACTTTTGAATTGCAGTCAGCATCTAGTGGCAGTCTGGAGTATTGCACTTTTCTTTGCACTTTGGCCTCATTTCTGAAATCTGGTTGCTTTGTCCATTACTATGAGTAAATAAATACAAATATCTATTGGAACTTGCAAGCACAAAAAATATTATATGGCACATTCATATACAAATATACAAGATACAAACAAAAATGAATTATGAACTCACTGATTTTGTCTTTTGTTAGAACTGCAAGTCAATACCTCTATCTAAAGTTGCTTTGTGTAGTCTAACAATAACTTGGACACCCATGATATGATTGTAAACAACGCACAGTCTCTCCACTGAGGCCTTCATTAGGGAGCGGTTTCATTTTAGATGTGCCTTTCACAAATGTCATTCTGAGCACAATATTATGCTTTGTTTCTGTGTGACACATGGGTACATTTTAATTATAGCTCCACCTTACAGCGCCTGCATTGTTACTGCTACATTCTGACACCCAATAGTGATAATACGTGTGTCATTATGTCACACCATAATCACAGAGTCAGGGTTATGGGCAATAATTGGCAAGTTTGTCTAAGAGTTTCAGCACATGGCGCTTCAGCAATATGAGCTGCCAGTCATCTTCAGAGCAGCACTGCTGACGGCTGAGTCTGAGGATCCAGTGACATCTCCGGCAGTCAACACCATCAGCACACAGCCACAGCCGCCAATCATCCTGCCAGGCAATGAGTGTTTGTGCACATGTGTGTGTGTGTGTGTTTTCAGAAAAAAAGAGCTGGAAAAAAAAAAAGAAAATGTCTAAGAGAAAGCAAACAAGACAGAGAGGATGAAACCTAAACTCACCAGATGATGACAGTTATCCTGACAAATTAAACCACGCTCGATATCAATGCTCTGTCAAATGTGGCAGAGTTATGGAAGTATTCACTTTTTTATGGCATCAATTCAGGCTTAAAGATGACTCTTTATACTTTTCTCTCTCAAAAAACAAACAAACAAAAAAATCTGGGCACTGCAGACAGAAGTGTCAAAAATCTGAATGTAATGTTGTGTTTGCATGCCAACTCCCATTAGCATGATAAAAGCTAAATACAACAAAACAACTGTTTACTGTAAAGGCTGAGTGCTCACAAGTGGAGGAGGAGGATGAAAAATTACCAGAAGCTGTTTAACAGAAGCAGAAATATCAGATCGCAGTTTGGTGATAAAAACTCCCTCACAGTCACATCACATTCCCTCATCTCACACTTGTGTACACACTAATCAGACACAGTACACCATCTGTATGCACGGAGTTACACACTGTTGGCCAGCAGATGACCCTGGATCGCTGACAACTTTTAAGGATAACCTGTATAGTATTTCAGCAAGTAAGAGAAAACTGTGATGTGCCCACAAATCAGAGTAATTTGACAGGATGTGTTCCTCCCATCCTGACGTCAGTGCCTGTTTATAGATGACAACACTAATGGTGGACTGCAAACAGTAAGACTCCACAGCTGTTTGAACACACAACCATAGTAGCTCTTTGTATATACTATTAATCTTAAATCAACTAGATCAATTACTCCTATCAACACTTTAACATAAGCTCCAACAAGGATGGGATTCGAACCCACGCGTGCAGAGCACAATAGATTAGCAATCCATCACCTTAACCACTCGGTCACCTTGTCTGTTGATGATGGAGTGGAAGTCTAATTTGAAGCCTGGAAGAATGATGCTGAGGAAACCATGCAGAGGATGTTTGATTTACTTGTCTGGAAACATGACTCCATCACCTAAAATAGAAGATGAGATGGCAGCAGGTGGATTGGCCCCACCCACCAGAGGGGAATTAGCTCAAATGGTAGAGCGCTCGCTTAGCATGCGAGAGGTAGCGGGATCGATGCCCGCATTCTCCATGGTCCATTTTCCCATCTGTTGATATGACACAGTCGTGTTTGGTAATGCACTAGATCTGATTATAGCCTTGAACGAGTGTGGAGGAGAGAAATGATTAATGTGGTTGTCAACCCACCAACTAACACTTCATGTGTATTTGACACAATATTAGTCTCCATTTCTAGTAGTTCTCTTGTTGCATGTATGTACAAAACTGCATCATCTGCATACATGTGTATTAAACACAAAAGAATAGAGAGTTAGGCTACATCTTATACATGGTCCTCTTAGACCTCAGAGGATCACCCTTGTTGGCTTGTTGGTGACTCAAAAACAACACAGCAACACACTTAGATCCTTCTGCAACTTTGATCACATTTCTGGCCACAGACATTCCTGAGAAAAGTAGTTTTGAATGATTGAAGGTGCTTTGTGGATTTTTTTTCTTCCCACTAGTAACACTGTAGAGCAAAGATCATACAAATAGACTTTTTTTTTATTGCTGTAGTAATAACTTCTGTTCTTGTTGGTGAACGTTTAGTTTGTTTTACCATAACTCCACACATTCAGCTTGAGGAGCTCATATTGTAATGAATGGAGGAAAAACAAACTTGTTTTATTATCCTCTATGAACTGAAAATCAAAGCAGTGTTTGTAGCAAAGACAACTTCATTTAAATTTTACTTTCTTTTTGTTCAACCTTTCTGTAGCCAGTGCTGCAGACACTGTGGATTAATGATTAAAATGTTGCATCATGCAAAGATGCAGTTTTGGTGGATTTACTTGCATAGGATGATGTGAGAAGGGAAACAGCCAATTAAACCTTTTTTTTTTTTATTAAATACAAATGTTGCAAAGAGGAAAATGTGTTTTCTTCTTCTCAACACTCCACATCTAACGAGAAAACCATAATAATCAGATGTCACGGGTTTGGAAAAAGGTTTGTTTTTTTTTCCTTCAGAGAAAACCCTCAGGCTTAATTGTTCATTAGGAAGGAAAAGATAATGAAGTAATTGGTCACAGAAAAGAAGTGTGAAATTTTAACGCAAGCAAATATATTTCCTGAACAGGTGGGGGCTCTGCATCGTTCATCCTGTGAGGCAGCAGAGGTGAGACTGTCGGGACGTAGAGGGAAGCTACAGCTGCACAGCTACAGCCCAGGAGGAGGGAAGAGGGAACAAGATACAAGTCTTATGAAGAAGAGAAAGATCCTGTAATTGTTCAAACTCTTCACTGTTACTATAAACACTCACATGAAAGTAAACATACAGTCAACTAGAAAAGCACTCGGAGAGCGCAGACCTCCGCCAAGCACTGTTAAGGCCAATTCATACTTTCCATGTCTGCATGTGCGCGTTGGTGTGCGAGGGTCCGCGGCACGTAAATCTTGTCATCGAAGACGTTAGCAGGCGCTCGAGCGGACAGGCGCGGACAGGCACGGAGGTGTCCACGTGCAGCTCAAAAAATGTGACAGTGTCGCCTGGGCGCGGAGGGCACGAGCAAGTGCGCATGTGTCAAAATCAATACAAGCAACTGCACTGCGCATATCAACATGGCCGCCTTCGAGGAGAGACTTTGCGAGGAGAATCCTTCATAAAATTCCTGGATCCAGACGGTGATCGGGAGCACTTCCAAAATCTAATCATTTGTTCCTTATCCCCATCTGGACAATCCCTGAAAATTTCATCCAAATCCGTCAGTAAGTTTTTGAGTTATTTTGGAAACCAACAGACAAACAAACAAACAGACAAACCCCGGCAAAAACATAACCTCCTTGGCGGAGGTAACAAACCGTTTATGAATCAATTCATCCTCTAATTTAAAAATAATATATTATAATATCTATTAGTGAGACATTGGAAGATCTTGGGTTCAGGAGAATAGTGACACATTATTTAAATGTGCTGACTTCAGAGACCTCAACTCCCACAGACGCATAATCCACATCTCCACTGGATCTCCACCAAACTGTCTCAGATTGTAGATAATATCATCCTGCATGTGTGTGTCGATTTTCACCAAAATCTGAAGTTTTCACCTTGTACCTGCCACTTTCTTCTGTTTCTACTGCTCTGACAAATACACAATGGTATCACTCTGCTCCACACTTTTTGGGACAGGATCTCCTCCTCTGATCTTGGCCTAAAAGTTCATCATCTCATCAGATATCTGCCAAAAATCTTTACCTGTCCAACTTTCTGCTACTGTTTGTGCTGAGTTAC
This sequence comes from Pseudochromis fuscus, assembly GCA_900323345.1. Classification (NCBI taxonomy): domain Eukaryota; kingdom Metazoa; phylum Chordata; class Actinopteri; family Pseudochromidae; genus Pseudochromis; species Pseudochromis fuscus. The sequence goes on from OOFC01048141.1 coordinate 12,019, forward strand.
TTTTCACGTTAGAAGTTAAAATGGTCAAAGTGGCCACAGCAGTGTGAGAGTGTAGTCAGGAGATCAGGTAACTTGGGGTTCAAAAGGTCGCCGGGAGGCTCTGAGGTCTAAATAGCTTCACACCGCCCCTCTAACACACACATACACACACACACACACACACATACACACACACTCATCCCTGACTCACACGTCACCAATGACTGAACCGAGCAGCAACTCAAGACACCATCCATCAGCATTCCACCTTTTGCGGTGTTACTTTGTTGCTGCCTGCTGGTGGTATATATAGCTCTGCAACGCAGGACAGAGAGAGGAGGGGGAGAAGGTGTCAAACTGATTGCATAATGCTGACGCTTGTTACCTCCATCCGATGCAGGTACCGGCTTCCCGACTCGTCACGCCTGCTGCTTTGCAATCTGCAGCCACAGTCGCAGGCGCGGAGCCAAAATCCCGGCGGCCGTCATCGCTGAAGGTGATAATTTTATGGGGCCGCTCTAAGTTCTAAACACCACCAACATGATGTATGTAAGAAGCTCCGGTACGATCCGGGCCCACCGTAACATTTTATACACCGAGGCCGAGGCAGAAAATAGCTCATCCCTGACACAGATAACAATGCAGCCATATGTTGTGAGGCATGTCCTCTGAGGGGGAAGATGAGCGATAGAACCAGAGCCAAGCGACGCAGAGATTTCCATCCAGCTCCGGGGAAAAATCTTGTTTAAGTGTCTGACAGATAGAGGCTGTTTTCAGAAAACATAATTAGCTCGAAGAAACAGGTTTATTTTCATGTTTAAAACTCTCAGATTTCCGGAGAAGTGCTCCCGAGAGGTGACTTGGAGAAGTCTCATTATAACGTCGACATGGGCCTCTTTTATGTCTCTCTCCTTCCCAGCTGCAGCACGACACGGTGGCGAGGAATCGGAGAGGAAAACGGCGTGAAGGGCTTTATAGTTTTTTATAGACGCTGCCTTTGAACTGAAGAGACAGATGAAGGAGCAAAACACCACAAACCTTAAGTTTCAATATGTCTTAAGATATATCTTAAGAGCCTCAAAAGTAGCACTGCTTTCCTTTGTCATTGAAGGTGATGGAGGGAAGGTGCTGATGTGGGAGATCAGGTCAAAGTGGCGCAGAGGAGGGTTTGGATTCAGCAGCTGCTCTTTGTGAAAAGTTTCCCATTTTTGACAATTACGCAGCGTAATATGATAACTGAGCTGGAACTGAAATGGGAGCACAAGGTGAAACTACTAACTAGGAATAGAAATAAAATACAATAAATATTTGTGTGTTTAAAGGTTCACAGGGAATTTAAATCTTTAGGCTTTGTAATCCCAACAAAATTAATAGATAATTTACTATAATTACAATGTTTGTAGCTTCAACTTTACATGAAATGTTACTGATTAAAACACATTTTCATAATTACACAAGATATCTGTCAATTAACAACCAAATCTGTCAACTTACAGAAGCAATGTTGCATTTTAATTTAGTCACTGTGTCAAATTTTAGAAATATATTTACAGTATTAAACATAAATGTAATAGTGTCATCTGTTAAAGAAAACATTGTGAAGCTATGATACAGGTTTTATGTTTAAAATGGGTTTGAAAATATTATTTGCCGTTACAGGTTTTAATGTTATTTTTTTTAGACATAAATTCAGTCAACTTTTGTATTATTTTTGTTTTTTAAATACAAAGGAAATCTGTCGAATAAACAGAAAAAAGTCCTTAAATGTATTTATTTTTCACAGTTTATACATTTCATCATCCATCTGCTGGTTTCACTGCAGCGGCAGCAGCAGTGTCTCCACTCCAGAGGGATCTTGTCTTTCATTTCATCTTCATTTGTGTGTCTGTGTTTAAAGATTCTTGATCTTTTCTTTGATGACACACTTTAAACTCCCATTTTCAGCTATTTTGTGTAACATCTGAGGATTTTTATTCATTTTCTGAGAAGGAAAAAAACTGAATCTGTGAGTGAGAAATTTGAGACAATGATTGGACGTGTCATGTCTGAGGGACCGTCCAAAACAATAATCATGTAAAACAGAGAAGCAGCAAATCTCCATGTTCAGATGGAACCAAATCATGTCTGACAGATCAATGAGTGACTGTCTCCTCTTAGGAAGTAGATCAGTCTGCAGCATCTCTGTTTTACATGACCACACTACATGTACATTTCTGTTTCACCTTCATCCCAATGAAACATAATTAAAAACTTGCAAATTCACACTTGTCCCATGAATATATTTCCATGATTAAAGCAAAAACAGAAAGAGACAAAGATAGTCCGGTGTTGATATCTTTATATTGAAATTCATGAAGTATACACAATGCATTCTACACTATTACAATTTCCACACGTTGATAATGTTTTTGTCGTTGGATGATAAAGCTACGTTTTGGCATTTAATTAACCAAACAGCAGTCAGCTGGAACAAAACAAACAAAACAAATAAAAACAATAAAACATTGTTGTGGATTAAACTGTAGCACAGCAGCAGGTGGGTGGGTACAAGTAGGCAACATTAGTTATAGTTACAGAGTAGAAAATCATAAACAAAAAAATTCAATATTCATTTTTTTAATGTCTGTTATGTACAACCCAGTGCCTTTAGAGCGATGGCCAGTTTGTTTCTTTCTGTCGACCTCATGTGGACTTCACGAGTAGATTTTAACCAATCAGACGCCACCTGCGATTTACAGTAACAGTTCCTGTTGAACTGGAAAAAGACATGTCTCCTTTTCTCAGTCCTGTATGGTTCAGTATAAATAGAATTGGAGTATTGTTGAGCCTTTCGAGTCAGCTAAATACCAAAACACACACAAGCACTTTTGAACCCCTCCGATCCCCACGGGACTGATTTAGACCGTTTGGCTGTTCGACCTCTGATGACGTGGCTCCCAAGTCCTGCAACACTGATCCATTTTTTAGGGTGCAGAGTTACACTTGTGGTTGTTGACAGGTGTCTTTATGACTTTTCTGCCCCTACATTCACAACTGTCTGTGTGTGTGCGCACTTATATTTAAATCTTCCCAGTACATCTGCTTCTGCCTCCAGAACACGTCCAACACTTTGAGACATGAATTTTATCGAGGTGTTAGAAATGTTTCAGAGGGGATTTTTTTTTTGGGCTCTGCGCTGGTTCGATAAAGCCGATCAATTCCTCCAGATTTTTTGGGAGATCCTTGTGCTACGGTTTTCCTGCTGAGCCTCATCCCAAAGGTGCTTTGCTGAGTCGAGTGCAAGCAGCTGGAAAAAAACAATACAAGTTTCCTGTCATGTTTCTGGAGCCATGTGGAGATGATGAGCGCTTTGTCACATGGTCACGGAGAGGCTGATGCATGTGGACAGTCGCAGGGCTTTTGTGGCGATACTGTTCTAACCTAAGAAAACAAACTAATCCTCATTACACCACCAGAGATATTTACTCCTGCAGCTTGTTGCATCACGTTTTCCAATCACCTATCGCCTGCACTGTGTCCAACAAGCCTCTCTGCTGCTAACACTGCTCTTACTTGCAGTGACCTGCTGGATTTAAACATCCTTCCTGCCCACTCATGTCTGACGGAGCACACCGCATTGTTTCCTCCCGCACCATCCTCCGCCCAATCCGACGACATCTTTCAGATCTTATCTCTCTCCTAGAAACCATTCGGCCTTGTGTGTTAGAGGTCACGCAGGACAACTCTAACAAGCCGGGTGTTCCTAATAAAGTGGCTGCTGTTTGTTCTGTGCCTGCACTTCACGTAAATATAATGTGTGTTGAAGTTATTGGACTGATTCTAAAAGGTCTGACTGAATTGTAAAACACCCTGCTCGACAAAGCAGTGAACACGACCATGCCGGTTGAGGTCAAAGGTCACAGAACAGCTGGTTGCCAGGAAAAAGGGGGAGGCGGGTTTTTAAAGGCTTGCTGTTTAGCAGGAACCACAACCTTCTGTCTGTGTGTGTGTTTTCCTGTTTGGACTCACCAGTGTGTACAGCTTCGAACACACTCACTGCACTACAACATACATACATACATGTACTGAGGTTTGCCTGGTTTGGAGCTTTGTTTTAGTTTCTTTGTGCTGAAAGATCCAAACCAAACAAACCTCATGTGTGTTTTTAATGTCTGAATTTATTTTTTTTTAAACTGTAAATTACATATTCATATCTGCCAGTATCTTCTCTATCGACCTTTAGATCAAGGCTTTGTCAGCAAACTTCTCTTTAGCATCATTCATATACACATTTCAACATCAGAGGAAACAGGACAACCCGACATGCATGCACACAATCATAACCTTAGTGCCTTTTTTCTCCCTCGGACTTCCACACACTCTCTGCAACAATATTTCAGTCAATTATTTATGCATCCCCCCCCCAATCATTCACACATACACACACATGAACACATACACCTCACAAAAAAAAAAAAAACACAAAATAAAACATCTTTACACAAACACATTCGTGAAACATCCATAGAAAAAGAAAGTTCAACGAAAATTAGAAAAAAGCTCAGTTTGGAAAAAATTAGCTCTCGTACCTAAAAGAAAATAAATGTACAGGGACTGGTGGTTTTGTGCCAGTAGTTTAGAGGGGAGCGCACAGAGAGGTGAGGAAGGACGGAGTGTTTTCTTCTCTTTCCCGTCAGGACAGTTACAGTTCGGATGTCCTTACCCTCCTTCTGTGGGTCTTTTAGTATCAGCAGTACAAAGACAGAAGTCAATGGAGCTTTTTTCTCTCTTTTTTTTTTTTACCGGTTGTCTTTCTGTGACTGGTGGAAGCACACTGTTGCACTGTGGGAGAAGTGGTACCGTTTGTTTTCAACCCCTTCTCATCAGCATTAGTTGGCTGTAGTCATTCGGGGTGGAGATGGGAGAGATTTTTGATGGATTAGATCAGGTGGGGGCAAAAAGGAAACACAAAGATATTTTATGATAAGAGGAACAAGAACCACAGTCTGTAGCAAAGAAGTCCTGGGAGTTAACGGTTAATGTTAAAGTCACGGCCCAGTGGGTTAGGGGTCCCGAGGTTTTCAGCGTGATGAGATGCACTGAGCTCCGATCTGGTTAAATCTGAGTGGGTATGGGGTTGGAGTGGGGTGGGGTGGGGGGAGTTATTAGGTTAGGTGGTCTCTTTGCCCTGGGTCCCAGTGACGGTTTTTATGGAGCTGAGCGTTCGGTTGAACCAGGTTTTCTTGGCGGCCTGCACCTCGTTCAGAGCCAGACCCAAGTGGTGCTCCAGGTCCTGATTGGAGAAGACAAAATGAAACTCTATAAACGGCAGGCAGAACAGCAACAGTCAGAACAAGTCCGCCACTAGATAACTACATTTCACTACTACTTTTATCACGTCTCCTCTCCTCGCTCAGCAGCTTTGAGCCCATTTCCTATCTCACTCTGAGAGGTGGCATCAATCTTATGAAACACTCGTCTTTCCTCTTTGACATCATTCCCAATAAACTTCTGGCTGCTCTTTGCTGCAGTCAGAAACTTTTATGCGTCAAAAATAGTTCAGTTTTCTATACTGTTATTATTTTTCCAATACAGGAAAAAGTTGTGCTCACACCAAACTTGAAGCAAATTTCTCTCCTGCAGGTGAGTGAATGCAAAGATGCGAGTAGATGGGAAGTAGCTTGAAAAATGGGGTCTCACGAAAACCAAGAGATTCCTGGACGTCACCGAGGAGCAGAAATGGAGGACAAGCTTATTGTCGTCTGTGGCCATCCAAAGATTTGTGACACAACCTCGACTTTAGGGCTGCAACGATTATTCGACGTAATCGATTATGTCGATTATAAAAATTCATCGATGCGGAAATTCAAGAGTCGATGCGTCGTATTATTTTTGTTATTGGTAAAATCAAATACCAGCTGGGAAAAAGTCATCTGTACTTGTAGTTCCCCATAGGAAGCGGTGGAGGCAGTATCACTCCCACTGTTTACGGTATTGACAGAAAGGGACAGGAAGAAGAAGCAGCGGAAGCACGACAGTGACAGGCAGCCGAACCAACCAATAAAGAGGGAAGATACAAAACAGCACGGCTCTTTACGTTTTTTTTTTAAGACTAAATAGCACGTTGACCCTCTCCATGGTAAATGTGAGTACACAAAAACCAAGACAGACAGTCGACCGACACAAAGTAGTCTTCACTGAAGCACTTCCTGTTTAAATACCACATTAACGGGAAGCATATGTTAGTCGCGGATTCTGCTAGCACTTAAGCTAACCCGTCACCCAGCTTCCGACAAACCACACTTGTGCAAATTTTTATTGTTTGACAGCGTTATTTTTTACTGCACCTTAACAAGCATTTCTTATCCAATTATTCAATTAGTCGATGGAAAAATCTATAGATTATTCGGTTACTAAAATAATCGTTAGCCGCAGCCCTACTCAAGTTTGTTCTCTGTTGATGGCAGAAGTGACGTGTGTCGTGGTTTCTGGAAGGAGGACTCCTATTGGCTGTTGAGGGTGAATATTCTCATATGGTGAAATCTCCAAAATCAGTCCAGCGGCCATATTGGCATGAAAAACACAAGGAGAAAGTTCACTTGGGGTTTGGTGTGAACACAGCTTAAGGAACCTTAACGACAGTGAACGTCTTATATATTTTTAAAACAACTTCCCAACTGTGTTTAAAAACTCCTCGCTATGACGTGACGGCTGCTTTTTAATTCAGTGACACCTTAATGCTGCTTCAGACGCTGCTGATCACAGCAGTGTCTTCACTCAATTAGTAAATGAAGTCGAGCCCACCCACAGTGCTTCCAATTTCTTTCCCCATATCTTATTAATAGGAAATTTTCTGCTTCGATTTGTTGAGCCCCTGCTGCCTCGTCATTACTGTCGTGTCTGTTGTGGGTTGATAAAGTCACGAAAGTAAAAATATGGCTTCCCTTTTCATTTCTACTCAAGTGACACACTGCGTTACATAAAAGCAGGTAGCCTCGATATTAAGAAATTAATATCCTGCAACTTTCCATATCTGAATTATTAGAGTGGCATCATAAAGGAAGCAGCATCCTCTCACTTAAATTATCTTTACTGTGTTATTACAGGTTTTCAAAAGAAGTGCTGAATGTGATGCTGCAACAAAGGCCGGTTAAATGCTGTGACTCTAGCTCAAGGCCTGTTTGATCATTGCTTCTGTGTTCGCTAGAGGAGTCGTGATGGCAGCAGAACCAGTGGGATTCAAGTTGTATTGATCTAGTGCAACTCACCGGCTAAGTCGTGACCCCCAAACCTCTCCAGCATCGTGAGGAGTAAGTGAAGCCATGTGTCAGTGGAGTAACAAGTAATAAAGTGTGTGTTAATGTACCTGGATTTTACACTCAGCCTCCACCAGCTGCAGTTTGGTCTGGGCCAGCTCCAGCTCCATCTCCCTCAGCTGGTTCTTCAAACCCTCCTTCTCCTCGTCGGTCTCTTCACTCCCCCCGGCGGGTGCAGTGGTCACGGTGGCTCGCACACGACCCTCTTTGTTGAATAGACTGCTGCACTTCTCACAGCCTTCAACTTTGGACTACAGGGAAGGATACAAAAGACAAATGTGAGAAAGAAATACAGCATAGTACAGAGCTATTTCACATTAGTTAAGACCATATGTAAAAGAAAGATGATGCCACACTAATGTCATCCACTGATTTATAAACTAGGAGTTTGAAGTCAGAAGTTTGGCATTTGGTTGTCACGATCTTTTTTTTTTCGAGCCGAGATTTTTCGAGCAAAAAGTGAACATATATGGATAAGATTGTGGAGTAAGGCCAAGGGGGTGGGTCAAACAGTACATCTAACCAGTCTAGGGCATTAAGTCTGTCAATCAAACCAGCCACGCCCCCAATTACACCTCTCTTTGAGGCACAGATGGTACACAGACTGTACATGGACACAGCAACCAGGTCTCAAAAATGAGGTCAATGTGGAAGTGAAAAAAAAGTGCAATACTCCCAATGGCCACTAGATGCTAGCTCAAAAAACTCTGTCAGTAAATTTTTCCATAAGTCATTCTGTCATTAGCTAAAGTAATTTCTTCTTCTCAGTGATCTGGTCCATCAGAAAATCATTTCATCATCAAGGAGATATCAGGCTCCAAAGAGAGGAAGATTTGGGGGCGTGGTTAGTTTGATTGACAGGTCTGGTTTCCAATAAGACTAGACTTGACCTTGAGTGTCATACACATTGAGTAGCATCAGGTTCAAGGGTCAGACCCGCCTCCTCACGCCATCCTTCATATCCAAATATGGTCACTTCTGGCTCCAAACAACCAACATGTGAGTCCACAAACCAACCTATATACAGTCTGTGCTTTGAAGTCAAATATCTATGAAACAATAAAATTATTTTCCACCAGCACACTGATAAGTAATTTTAGCTAATGGCATCAGAATGATTTGACATTTTATAGGTAAATTTGACAATTTTTGAAATGAAATCTATCTAACTATTTTTTGGAGTTAACACCTAGTGGCTATAGATGGTATTGCACTTCTTGGCACTTCCACATTGGTTTTGCTCTGCAGACCCAGTCACTACATCTATGTTTTATGTACAGTCTATTGATTAAAACTGGTTATGATGCCAGTGCATATAGCTGACTATACGAAGCTCTGGTTTGGTCAGAGTTCAGAGAAAACAACACAGACTTTAGACACATTAAAAACCTTGCAGCTCATTAGTGTATTCACCATACAAAGCCACTATGAGCTCCCTGTTCTGTCAGAGCTGCACTCCTCCCTGCCATTCAGTCAAACAGCTCTTTTTGGGTGCCCTTGTACGTGATGAGCTATTATTGGGCACTGAGCATTCATACAGGCAGCAGCAGAAAATCACTGCAAACAGAGCCGACCTGATTATACTGTTAGACAGCAACGCATTCAGGAACTTTTACTCGTTCATAGCTTTCTAGAGTTTGTTCATTTAGGTACTTATCTGGCTGTGGGAACAGAGAGTCTGTTTCACCAGATGAGGTACGGTAAGAGTGTTCTCACTTCACTTGCTCTTTCTAAGTTTGGCTTATGGCAACTAGACTAGTAGGTTGACTCCTCTGGGAGTATTCACGACAGATTAATGGCTGAGTTTGTAGTAACAAGCAGCAAAGTCTACGGCACTTCAGGGCCGAGGTTGCGTGCTCAACAACTTGAGATACTCCCTCAAAATGAATATTTCATTTCAATATTACATTTCATTTGGATTAAACTGTCGACTGAGTTTAAAGCAGAACAGTAATTATACGTAGCGTGTTGTGGATGAGAGCTTTAATGAAGCAGCTAAGTGCTTGAGCCGCGATTGTTTCCGTTGTCACTTTAAGTAGTTTGAGTCAAACACTATGTCAGTGTGTTATTTAAAATTCTCATTAAAACTTACAATTATATATTATTCACTGCACGTCCCCAACATCAATTTAAACTGTATTTTCTGAGTTTACTGAACTGCTGCACCATTATTAGTGAATAAAATAAAGCAAAGAACAAGTTGCAGGCATTTAACACACACATATACACACACACGTCCGTCCTCCTACATCCTTTACAGCACTTGTCCTTGCTGGAAAAAACTTTCTGTGAGTCCTTGGGCAGTCCTGACAAAGCTTCCTGCCAAAATGGCCTTTCTCCCAGCTGCAGTCTAAACAAACATTACACGAGCCAAGTGTGCAACTGCTGGAAGTCAGGTGTCCGACTGTGGCTCGATGGACTAACTCCTCATTCTTCACCCCCCAAAAAAACCTTTGATTTCACTCCCAGGAAAGACAACGAGATGACGACGTAGTTCTCGGGATATGGGCCAACTCAGGTTCTGTTCATTTCTCTGGATGTGACGGTCATTAGTGCTACAGAAAATTTAAACTGCAACTAAAGGATGAGAAAATGAACTTTTCGGTGCACTTTCTTTACGTTTTATGATGAACTTTGTTTGTAACCAACTACTTTGATCTGATCATTAGCAACTAACCACCACTTGTGTGTGTGTGTGTGTGTGTAAAACTCACTCGGATTTTCTCCAGCTCTCCTCTGGTGGCCGTCTGTTGTTTCTCTAGTCGTTCGCTCAGCTGGGAGCAGATCTATAGGAGACAGAGACGCAGTTAAAAAAAATAAATGTTTGTCCTTTTAGACAGTGTTGAACTCCATCAGCAATTTGGCCACAGCAGCTATGTTCAATCAACATGAAGACTGCAGAGGTGCCAGTAAAGATTCTTCTAGTCTGGGTGAAGTAATTTGGGTATCGTCCACTTCTGGCCAGTAGGAGGCAGTAACAATGCAGCTGTGGCCCCTGACCATCAACTAATATAAAGCACCAATCTGAAATAGAGATAGAAAATAGCAACAGAAAATCTGCACTTCATCACACCCCTCGCTGCCTCAGAGTAACAGCAACCAACCATCACAGCCTCCATCTTCTTCTTCTTTCAAACTAAATATATGAATAAAATAGATAAAACTCTTCTAATTATGAATGAACACAATGATTTTTTTTTATTTATTGCAGAGTCTCTTGGACAAACAAATGAACACACTGATAAGAAGATGTAAACTGGAAATCTCAGTGACATCAATGAAGAGGATTTCAAAAGGCGGGACCAGATAGATAATAAATGAGTACGTTGTTAGTCGAAACCCTTGGTTCTGCTGAGGCTGATGGATGAATGTAAAGAAATTTTACAACATGCACTCTATGTAATGATCGCTAAAAGCAGTGGCAATAAAAGACGACTCGCTCACACCCCAGCTACTCCCACAATCGCTGCTGTTGGCCATTTATTTTACAAATGGGAGCTTAAAAGTTGTAACTGTATAAGTATTTTATAATCGCTGAGATATACCACTGAAAATGGAGCAGAAATGTGACGGCCCATTAAATTCAAACCAGCTCCACACCCATGCAGTTAATTGCAATTACATTACAGTAGTCTCCTGTTCCACTGAGAAGTACTCTTTAGTTTATGATCGTGATTTCCACCTGACTGAACAACACTACCTGATGTTTTCCTTTCCCAACTCTGTTTGAGGCTCTTAGTAAATCAGTCCCTGTGGACTTCATCCTCTTAACTTTAAGTCCATTAGCAGTGTCAAAAGGTCTTGTTTTTCCAGCAGCGCTCACAGCATGTGCATCCTTACATATATCCAATCTCTTTTTCTCTGCTTCTCTTCCTTCTATACCTAAAACAGCAGCTAAAAAAACGTGCTGACAGACGTACAAACTCACCCCCACAAACCTGTGCTGCAGCTCGTCGATGAACAGAGAAATCAATGTGACATGAGTCATCGTAACATGCACATCAGGTCATCCCACCTCTCTGTAGACAGCGTGTCTATCTCTGTATCTATTCCTGCTCTCTGCATTTACTGTATGTTGCTCTTCATCCTCCCCCTTCAAAGATCAATCAAAAGATGTGTGCATCTTTAGCGGAGCATATATCCATCATTTTTCTCCTCCATGTATAATGCATTATTTTCTCTGATCTGCCATCACAGTACTTACCTCCTGACTTTTCCTTCCTTCATCACTACTGACCACTTTTCCCCTCTTAAGCTTGCAGCTACACTCCTGAATTTAAACTCTTGCTGCTTTAAAAAAAAAAAAAATTAACAAGTGTAGTGGCACCTTTTTTTTTTAAGTGTAATTTTGTCTTTAATCAATTTTTTTCCCCCATGTTGGAGTCTTCAGCCGTTTGCCCTCCTTCAATTCTTTTTCTTTAATTAGTAGTGAGGCTGAGAGGGACATGGTGAAGAGGACAGTGCGTCCTGATGGGATTTCAAGCCAATGTAAAACGGGGTACGTGTCAATCTAAGGTCAAGAATCTTTATCGCTGCACCATCTGCAAGCAAGCTGTCAGAGATTATTATACTCATTTTAATTCAGGATGAACGAGGTCGTTGTTTGCTTCATTCGTGGGATTCTTTTTACACTACCGTACCACGCTAATAATAACGACTCAAGGCTCAAGACCCATAGGCTCTTTTTGGTTCATTATTCTCTATTCTGTTTTTTCCAGGACAATCTTTTATATTTTAAACATTTTCACTCAATAATTTATCCAGTCCTGCTGTAATTTTACTGCATGAGGCACTTTCTGCATTTCGTTCTGTTCAATAATACATGTGGATATAGTATGTTTGCTTACAATGCACACAATGTGAGAATTTTGATTACTTCATCACATTTCTAACATTTTATATAAACTAGCCAATTAGGATGTGATGCTGAGTCAAGAAATATTTTGAGATCCTGATCCATGCCAGAGAGTGTCAAAAAGAGCCAAAAAATTCTAAAACTATGAGAATTGAATAAAGTGTAATGCTAACAGGGCCTCAGAGACACCAGCACTGGCACATGTCGCTGTACCTGGCAACTATCTGGTAAGCCTGTGTGTCTCCACGAGCTCCACTCCTACAGCAGGGATTACAATGCGCCACTTGACACTGTTTTTAGCTTCACCATTAACAGACATTTCTCTGTCCTCGTGTGCTGGAGGGGCAATTAGCACACAAAGCCTTTTTGGCTCTAATCCCACAAAAAGAAACTTGGCATTCACAGCCACTGCAAAAGGAAAATGCTATTTGGAGAATAATTCAAGTTATCTGGGTTGGAAAACAACGCCGGCTATTTTGGGGCATTCCTCAACTTGTCAATCCCAGCGGATTGAATACCGCTGCACTCCACAGATTTCTCTTCATTTTCTCCCTCTCTCCATCTATCACCCTCTTCCTTCCTGTCATAAAACGAACTATTTTTGACGAAGCCCCATTTTCACTCTTAGCTCTGCTCAGCACAGCTCTCGACTGCATGCTAGCACTCTGAGGCTGCCTTCACTTATAATAAACAGAAAAACCCACAAAGACACAGACATCAAATCCTGTCTCCTCTACGAGAGCTTTGGTCACCAGGTTTTTAGATCTGCTGTCAATTCAGATCTGCTGTCAATATTTTTAGACTCAGGTGAAGTTAAGGTTTGTTTCTAAATTAGTCGTCTTGCTATTTCTGTCTGCCTCCACAGGGAGGGATAGGAGGTGGATTGTTGCATAATGGTCCTGTGCTGATGGTAATAGTACTTGATCTGGGTAAGTTTATATTTAAGCATGAAGTGACAGGATGAGATCTGAAGAGGAATTTAGACAGACAGAACCTGAAATATGCTTACAAGCTCAGCCATCAAAGCATCTGGGTTCACATTAGGGACAGTTTGCAAAACGAGATATGTCTGCTTCAAAAACTAGATCTATGAATGAAAACAGATCACGCTCAAAAAAGTAGAATATTTTTAAATTATTTATAGCTGGTCTTGCCACAGTAATGGCTTGATCAGATTTAAGATCTGAAAAGACAAGCCAAATATGGAAAGAAAAGCGGTGAAGAGGTGTTCAAAGGCTCACATCTCAGGAGTAACGAGAAGGCAAATAAAATGAGATACAACCGTCTAAACTGCCTAATAGCGAACAGCACACAAAATAAACACAACTATTAACCAGAATAACAACAAATATGGAAAATGCATCTATAACTATTGTAGTCTCTGAGGGGTTTGTGACACCACTTGAACAGAGTATGAAGGAAAATCACAATGACTACGACTGCTGGGCCTAGTAAATATAAAAAGATGGCAACAGGAAAAGAGAGAAAAATATATTAATGTTGTATATTAATGAACTAAAAAGCAACAAACATTTCAGCAGTGACTGACTGCTGTGTGAAGACTGCCAACTGCTGGCAGATTTTACTCTGAATTTTTATCCCATCCTGGTAAACACCATGAGTTATTCTTTTTGGATCGTTGTGAGTCGTCAGTCAAGTTCAGCCTGAAACGTTTTAACTCTTTAGATGCTAGTTAGACCTAAAACACATGTGGTTGCCTGCTCCGGCTGTGCTGTGTTTAAATAGCTTGAACACACACTCATTCACATATTTCATACTTATATACATTTCATCACCTTCTATGTGAACTTATTAGGACATAGCATGTATACACTCATCATATCTTTTATAGAGCCTTGGGGATTTGTCTGTACTGGTGTGATGTAAAGCCAACAGTAGACATTGTTTTAATGGTGGTACTAAACTGAAAGTCACAGATGGGAACTGGGCTGCCACTGTTTACAGTTTCACTTCCCTAAATCACACAAGTTTCAGATATGTGGCACATACCTGTTTATATTCTCCGATTATGGAACCGTTCTTCTTAATCTCTGATTCTGATTTATCAAGCTCTCGTCGGCACATCTCCTTCAGCTGTGGGGGGAAAAAAAAACACAAACACAGACTCTTTTAGACCGCGACATGGCAGGAGCCAAGGACAGAAGCAGATCCAAAGACCCCAGAGACCATGTGACTGCCATGAAATGTAAAGAAGACACAGAAAGGTATTGGCAGACCTGAAGCTCAGGGCAATGTCACGCCCTCTACACAACTTCTATTCAGGCACATAAATCACTCAGAGTTACACCTACATACTCAACGAGACAGGAGGCATTTGGAGGACAACACCAACACACACAAAGGGCGGCAGGTCTGTCCTCTGCCTCAAAGGTGGTCTTTATTGAACGCAAGAAAATAATCAACTGATCTAAGGGAAAGTCTGTGACATGAAGGTTTGATTGTGGAGAAGATGTATCCTGCTGAAGCTGAAATACACAGCAGGACTAAGTCATATTACTGGCAGTGGTTACAGAGGATGTCACAAAGACACAAATATTTACTTTTTCAGTTTTAATGGCTAAACTCATCACATAATGACTGTTTTATAAGGTTTGATATCAGAAAAAAATGGTTTTGGATATGGTTTGATCTGTAGCTCTATCTCAGAAAAACATATATTAGTGTTGTTTTCAATGAACTGTAATGAGTCAAAGCATAAATGACACCTTGGATATGGGTTTCCAGGTTTTTAAACCTACCAGACAATAAAGTTTGATTACACTGATTAATACACCTTGATGGAAAAATAATAAAAACATCCTACTGGTGAAATCAGGTGAGACAGTTCAGAGATAAAAATAAAATGTGCAAAATCCTGGCTCTCTCCATAATATAGACTGTTCAGTCACAGCCTGTCACATTATAATTGCATACTGGTCTCCTTCTTGACCTCACGTCAGGAGACTTAAGCAGCTTCTTTTATCATTTCCTTCACCTGAGAATTTCTGAGGCAACAGTGGCCATCCTTTTCTTACTGAGTGTAACCGTGTGCCACATGAGATTTGAAAGAAAAACATATACTTTAGACATCAGCGGGACTCAGGAAAGAAAAGGTTTGCAGGCAAAAGCGCCTTGTAATGTGCTCTAACCTGTGCAGACTCTTCCTCCAGCCGCCTCTTTTCGTCCTCCGAGTCCACCAGTTTCTGTTTGGTGAGCAGCAGCTCTTTATTCAGGGCGTCTGCCTTCTCCTCGGCCTGACACACACACACACAGGACAAAAAAACCCAATGCTGATGAGGTCATTGCAAGTTAGACTCACCCTACTTTTGTCTCAGTTTTCTCCTTAAAGTCTCTTCTTTCAAGGTAAGTCTAAAAATCCTGCAGACAGTGCCTCTCACACACACTTACACACTCTGGGGCTATGTAAACAGGCTCAGTGTAATTTATAGTTTCACAACATCTATGTATTTTAGCCTCACAGACAAACTTATGCTTACACCGTGCCTCACATTAATTCAGCATTTGCACCATTGTTGCCACATACAATACATGCTTCTCTCAGACGTTGCATGTTCACGAGCATGTGCACCCGGTCAGTCACACCCAGCCACACAAATGTATTCCATTTCCCTTTGGCTTACATTGTCGAGATCTTTGCGCAGGGCTATCTTGCTGCTGACGAGCTCATGTGCCAAGTCGTCATTCTCCTGCTCCAGTCGCATGTTGGCCTCTTGCAAGCGACGATTCTCCCGCTGGACAGTAGGGTTGAGAGTGAAAGAAGGAGAAAAGCAAAAGAAAGAAGAAAGCAGGAGAGACAGATTGTCAAAAAACAGCAGAGGGAGACAGTTATAGGAATAAAAAAAAAAAAACAATGACACAGGGAAAAGAGAGGAACAGCAAAACAGAAGAGAGTATGAACAGAGAAGTGAGGGGTCACGAAAGAGGAAGGAAAGGGAAGAGATAGCAGTGCATGGAGAAGGAGTTAATCACGATGAGCTGCGATTGAATGTGTAAACATCTCTCCCTGGATCAGTAGTGTTTGAAGTAATGCAACAATATACACAATGAGACTGTGAGTGTAAAAGTTCACTGTGATCATGTGAGAGCAGAGTTGTATAGGAGAGTCGTCTGTAATGTTTAACTGGACGTCATATGTCTGTACAGCTTTAACGACAACACACTGAAAACTGACATACATGTAAAACAGTATTTCAAAATGACTGAGTGACTACAGTCATCTGATTGGTTCAGTGTATGGAAATCACTTTAAATAAGAATAAAACGAACATCCTGAGCTGCTCTTTTCACACACAAACTTTTTTCTTTTCTTCTTACAGACTCTGTAGTTAAAGTTTTTTTTGGTGCCATTTAATTTATATGTTCTGGACAATGACAGTCAAGGTCTACGGCAAGATAAATTTTCTTTGTTCAGCTTCAAATCTGCTAGAAAAGGATGATTGTTTTAATATAATATAGTGGCAACATAATCCTTTATCTACACTAAAGACTTAGATTCTAAAACAGTTAAATCACAAAATATAAAAATGTCAAACTGCTTCACATTCTTTGAAAACTAGAAACAATGTTCATTTATTAAAGTCTCTGAATGCTGTGTGTCATGTGTCCTGAATACTGTTTACGTGTTCACCTCGTATCTCTCGATGGGGGCCTCCTGCTGCTCCTGTTGCTCCCGGATAGTGTGGTACTCCTTCTCGAATTTCTTCAGCTTCTTCTGGCTGATCTGCTTGGCAGCAAAGAGCCGAAAAAACAAATGCTTGGTAATTACATACACATGATGGAGACAGGGGAAAAAAAAACAAAAAAACTAGCCCAGTAGTCTTTGGCTGGTGTATTTAAGGTGGCTGCCAGTGGAGTTTTTCAAATCTTTTGTAAACAAGGACACAAGATTTTTAATCTTTACATGACTGCAGCTTTCTTCAGTCCAGTCCAACATTTGACTCATATGTAGCAGAACATACAGAGTGACTGATTCACAAGCTGCTGGAAAATCTATGTCCACACAGTCCAGAGTAACTTACATCACCCTACAGTCATCGTAGAGTAGAGGAGAAAGTATGGAGAATAAAGTTCATAGTATTTGAAGTAATGCTAGAAAACCATGTTGCCCTTATTAATGTGGCAGAGTACATTAGTGCAGTGGCAAGAAAAAGCAATTTATATGAACACATCTGTCCTATTGTGAACAATGTCTGTTTTTAAAAACAACACATATCATTATACTCTCCTTGTCCGTAGTGAACACATCTCCAAAATATCAACAGTGCAGATCAGAAAAACTTCCCCTTCACTAACGACGTCAATGAAAACTAATTGCAGTCACGATTTACAAAATTTGGAGACTAATCAATGAAGCGCGATTGAAAGTGTGGATGAGAGTTCTGTTGAAATCAATCAAAATTTTGGAGTATACAATTTACAAGAAGCGTCTGCTGATGATGAGATCTCAGAGGACTTATGATCGAGATTTGTTGATTTGCATGAAGCTACAAAGTAATCTCAAAGAGTTTAGATATTTTTCAGTCCACAGTTCGACAAAGCATCTATAAATAGAGATGATTTAGCACTAAAGCTTCTCTCCCTAGAAGTGTGCTGCGTGTCATCATTGAGGTGAAAATGATTTGCCAAGTTTATCAAGGTACAGACTAACATGAGGGTGAGTTTCCAGCTGAAGTTAGTGGAAAACGCTTCTTTGAGGTTATTTCTGGGAGCTGTTAATAGATCCAAACACTCCTTCACTTTTCCACCAGCGCGAGGAACAGTTCATTAATGTGTGTACAAAAAAGCCAGAAAGCTTATAATGAACTTACACAACAAACAGTCAGAGGACTAGAAAGACTAATGCACGTCTGTTATCCACACTGTGTTTGTCTAGACTTATGACATAAATGAAGATCAGAAAGTACTGCTGTGTGGAAATGCTGCAAAACTGTAACAAAGCAGCAGGAAATGTAACTGTATACAAATACCTATGCACACATGCTCATACAAGGATGAAAGCAGAGAGCTGTGAGTCATAAAACTAAAACGCAGGGGGGAGAAAGGCTGGCAGGAAAAAAAAAGAAAAAACTTCACACTTCATGATTTTTATTTAAATTTTAGGTCAATTTGCATAAAGCAGCTTTAGAAGTCAAAAGGTTGGCAGACAAGAAGAGGAAGTAGGTGTAACAACTACACACTGAGACAACATAAATGACCTGGGATGACCCCTAGGATGGTCTCCTGAATACATTTTGTGAACTGGCTGTTGTTTATGAGTGTGTTTGTCATATATTAACTTATATTAAGAAAATTACCTTTGACTACAATTATGACGTAAATAATAAAATTTTTTTTTTAATCTTAACTCTCACAGATACTCAGCACTGCTATCACTATAATATGTTACATTGTTGAAGAGATTTCTGAACCCTAACATGATAACTTCATTACTTTTAGATTTTGTGTTAATCCCACCATGATGTTGATAAGCAGGGGAAAATGTAGTAGGACCAGGATGTTAGACCTTAACTCGGGGTAAAAAAAAAATAAAATCAATCAGAAAAAGAAAAGAGAATCATCAAAATATAATCATGTTTAGCAGCACTCTGATCAACTGAATGCTGACACCACAGTGCTGTTGCTGTACTTTGAAAAGAAAAAATATGACGTATAACAAATCTGCGCTAAAACTGCCTAAAGTTAGAGCACCTTGCAATCCAGAGAGATTTGTGGTCCAATCAAAACGCGGTATCATCAGTCACCATTAATCTGGCCAGTTAATCCCCCTATAGTGACATCTAAGCTTCAGATTAGCCTACATTGACTCAGATTTAATTTCCAGTTCCAACATTACAGTAGTCACTGAGGTCAATTTGCCAAATGACTTCTTGGAATTATTTTCTCTTCCCAAATAATGTGCTCAAAATAACTCATGAAAGCAGTCTGCAGTAATGGGAGGACTGATATATCTCTATGCAAGTCCAATAATGTATTTTTATTTAAATAGTGTAAGAAAGCCTCTCAAAATACAAGCACAGTTAAGTGTCATCATCAAAGAAAGCAAATAAAGTGAAATCAGCATACACTGGAGAACATGTGCTTTCATAGAGATTATTCCTCCCTCTTGAGAGGCTCTGTGAGCCAATCCCATGATTTATATTCAGAAGTGAGGCTTCTAAGATGAATACCGAGGCACCTTCAGCTGGTCCAGTTACCTGTGATTTACTTCCACTGGATATTTCCTCTGCTAAAGGACCTCATTGTGTGATTGTCCTGCTGCCCACTTGTCTACCTGAGAACCAAAAAGCTCAAATCTCTCTCCATGCTGGCTCCCTTACAGAGTTTGTGTTAATAAATATCTCTGCCCAAAGTTACCTTCAAAGTCAGGTCCTCTAAACTAGGCCAGACTGTTCAAAACAGGTCAGGACACAGGTGTGAGTGTGTGTGGTTAGGACACAGAAAGAGAGAGAGGTGTGTGTTTATTTTATTTGCTGAACCTGTGTTAAAGTTCAACAGTGACCCCTACTGGTATTTGAAAAACACTACTGGATGGTACAGATTTTATATAAGAAAGAAATACATTTTGACCTGAACACCGAGTTATCTAATGATAAGAATTACCGACTGGTTTGCCATATTTTGTCGCCTGTTTCCAGTATCTCAGATGAATAATTAATACAGTTTGACATTGTTTAAATATGTTTATGTGACATGCTCTTTGTCATAGAAAGTTATAAATTCTTAACAACATGAAATCTGAAGTTTCAGATGTTTGTCTAAGTGATGCAAGACTAAACAAATGCAACTACTGCTTTCTCTGTTGTTTTCTTTTTTTAAACGTTAACCTCACCTTCATGCTACAGGCCAGCTCCATCAGTTTCTTTGCATTTTCCTCAGAGCGGTACCTCTTAGGAACTGGGACGCGAAAGAATTTCAATGCACCCTCGAAGTCTGTTTGGATTAGGTCATCTTTTGATGTCTGGGGGGAAAAAAACACATCAAACCACACAAAGGTAAGTTAAGGACAGATTTACATTATCCAAGCCAAAAACAGCCTGTCAACCAAAAATTAATTTCCTTTATTGTAACAAGAAGAAAAACAATGGATTAGGATAAAGTTCAGTAAAGATCAGATATGAGATACATGTGATGAAAAACAGATTTGTGAGAACCCAGCTAAAGTCTACAAATCAATCTAAAACAAAAGCAGCTCCAAAGATTTTCTCTTAACAATGAAACTTTATTCTTGGAACAACACTCGCTGTTAACGGCAAACATGTGTGACAAACTGTTTTCAGCCCAGAACAGCTGGGTCGCACTGTGCATGTGTCTCACCTGCTCACATGTGCCAATGTGTAAAATCTTTCCAAAGCTTCATCTCCTGCTGGCACATGCTCTCGGTTTCTGTTTCTACTCAGAGCTGTGGTTTGTCACTGCTGGTGTGTGTGTGCACATGTGTGTGTGAGAATTTATTTTGGCGTGTGCTACCTTACCTTCAAAAGCGCCAAGGCTACATTGAAGATCACACTAATGCCCTGAGAGAAAAGAAGATGTATTCAGTAATTTAGTCACTTTACTTGGAATAAAAGTAATGTAGTTTTGCTGTCAATGGATTTACAAGATATTTTAGTAGTGTCAGTGGATACACAAGGCTCAATAAAGGCAGACAACTTCTCAGATTTAAAAACATCTAATATTTCTTTGTCACTTGGGATTCTGTGTGTACATAAACAAAATAAATTACTACATTTTTATTAGTTTAAAGTGATAATGACACTGTAATGCCACACAAGTATTTTTTTTAAAAATGTATGAGAATTGTAGTTACTGAAGTTGTGCTATGTGTACTCTTTGTGTTTTTGTTACCAACCTCACACAGTAGCAGGTCAATGATATGGAAGACCATATAAAGAGGGAACTTGGCTGTAAAGAGGGTGAGGAACCACTGAGAGGCATACATATGAGCCTCCAGACCCACATTCAGGAAATGGTTGTATAGGTCTGGTATATATTCCTGGTAAAAAAAAAAAAAAAAAAAAAAGGAGAGAAAGCAAAAGACAGGAGAGACAGGAGAACAGGTGGAAAGAAAAGATCAACAAAAGTTAAGCACATACCAAAGCATTTGGGGGAAAGGAGACAAAGAAGAAAAGGACTGATCAGTGTATAGCAGGATTAACAAGATCAATGACAGAAAAAATAGTAGTCAATCACATTATCAGTGTGATGAGGTGTGAACACAATGGACTGCTAATGCTTAAACACAAAAACACTTAACAATCTCTAAATGCGACACACAAACCTGCATGAGTCTCTCGAGTTGGAAAAACTTGCAATGTAGATCTTCAAAGTTCTGCTTGAAAAGGTCCCTGAGTCCGTAATCAAACATGATCTTCACCAGCACACTGAACGCTTGCTCCTCTGGCATCTGAAGGACATACCACGAAATGTAGTGATCAGTACTGACGATAGTTCAGACTTTAATTACACAGGTATCACATGGAGTCCATATATAAAGTATTTTACTTCATAGCTTCCCCACACTGTAGACTAATAATAATTCCCTTAGTGTAACTTTCCACACATTATAGCTGTTTCGAAAAAGACAGACATCATTTCTCCAGTAGGTGGAGGTGTTGGCTGTTCTCTGTTTAAAAGCAGCTATACTACACTAAGGTGGCAGATGAATTAAACCATAGTATGTATCATATTGTCTGGGTTCTGAAAAACATTAGACATTAAGATAAATTACATCCTCCAGTGTTGTGGAAGGTTGAAATGATACAGATGACAAATAAAAGCAAAACAGTCCCTCTCAGTTCCCGACATTGTCGTTTTTTTCTAGACACTGCTGGTATGTGAACTCACGTGCAGCAGCAGCACAGCAGCCAAGAAGGACTGTCCCTGGCAGTAGCCAATCTCCTCATCGTAAACAGAATAAGCCTGGAGGAGAGGATAAAAGCAAACACACACACACAGAGTTAAGGTTTACAGTTTTTTTTTTTAATGACAAAATTGAAGCAGAAAAAATGTTTAAACTAAAAAAAATCCTAGACACTATGCAAAGCAGCCCAGGGCTTAACAACATGTCAATACTGTTTGACCAGTCGTGAAAGAGGTGTCTGCTACTGGATGATTAACACGGTTAAAAACTGAAACATTAAAAACACTTAGAAATTGTTCCATCCGCCAACTATCTCAAAGTCAAATAAAATGTGTATAAATATTTATTTCTCAGCAGACATGTTTGGCTGCAGAGCATTTAAAGTATGCTGCACAGGAGGGAAGAATTATCTGGTCATTTTTTTTTTGTTTTTGAAATCTTAAGTTGAACAAGAACCAAAAAGAAGGGCTGTGCTTTCAAAGAAAGATTGGTATAAATGAAATTATGGAGTAAATATGAGGTGAGGGAACAACGGAGAGAATCAGAAAAATGGTTGTGGCCTACTGAGCTACAAACACAAATAATGAACACAAGTCAAACAGACAAAGCGTGGATCAATCCCTACGCACAGGAAAGGGAGGGCCCAATGAATTATTCAAACACACCTGAGGAGGTGCTTGTCTGGGAAGAGATGGATGCCCTCACCTGAGTTATACATAATGAATGAAATGAAACTGAAAACTGTGAACACACAGCAATCAGGCAGTTCCTGACAGATTGCAGAACCATAGGTTCAAATGTGTATGTTTGGTCCTTTTCATTTTTTCTCTGTTGAGCTCTGACATTTGTCGATCAAAGTATTTTGTGACAGGCTGCAACATTTGTCCATCTATGAAACATGACTGATTGTAGTTATAGGTCTTGTGTGTTCGATTAGGAGCTGATTTCCCTTTTCCAGGCTGGCAGTGACTGTTATGAACTCACTGAACCACCCAGTAACAGAGTGGCACAGTCAATTAATGATCCGTTCACTCACAACTGCTCTACAAACTTTGTCATCGGATCTACTGTAAAGCAAGTCATTTACATAGTAATTACACTGCATCCCAGGGAAACATGTGATTCAATTTCACATGCAGATTACTATTATTTCCAAGTGGTTCTAGCAGTGAACACTAGTGCTGCAGATAGACAAATTGTTTATGTCTCACCTGGATGAATGGAGAGCATTTTTCTAAGTGTAGTATCTGTCTTAGTGACAACATTACAAATCCATGTCAGGGCCAGATTGTCACTGAAATTTTTTCACTGTAACAGATCAGGTATTTTTTTTTACTGATTTATATAATTTATTTATAATGTGCACTACCAGTCAAAATTTGGGTTCACCCTAAAAAAAACAGATTTGGCCTCCTGTGTTTGACAGTGGGAGTGACAGAGATGTTTTCACTCATGTTTCCCTCAAGGTGCGTAATCAGTTAAACATGTATAACAAGCTGAGTAGATCCTTTGTCTGTACATGGTTTATGTTGCCACTGGAAATCATTGTTTTTATAGCATGAACCCAAGCTGTTGGCTGGTAGTGTATGTATTTTGTATATTTTAACCTGATGCAAATACCACAAAATGGTATGAGTTTAGAAACGGCAAAGTGCATTCAAGGTACAGTCTCTAACAAGATTCAGTGAAGACAGATGCAGATATAAAGCACTGCATTGTAAATTTAAGTGTGATGGCAGTTACGCTGGGATGATGGAAAGGATGGAGAGGAGACTGCTGCTGATTTGTTTCTGCAGTTACGCCACAGAATAGTTTATACCTCATTTGGCATACAGCTGTTGCAGTAGCTTTGTGCACTGTGTGAATCCATTCTTACGACTATCTGCATAATGTTTGGTGGTGAACTTTTGTGTGTTAGTGTCTCACCTTGCAGATCTTGTACAGCGAATCTTGTCCGTCTCCTCCAGTGTCTTTGAAGTAGTCATGAGCTGGGAATGTCCTGTTAATGTCTCTGGTGATAGCACTGTCCTGAGGTGACTCCTAAACGTGAAACAGGAGAGAGGAGGACGAGGTCAAAGTGAGAGTGCGGCAGAGAGAGAGATTCTGTAACTTTACAATAAGACAGTTTTATGACTGGGGCTCTATGAACAGGAAAATTCCACAGAGACCCAGCAGTGGTCAGTGTTCTCCAATGTGTGGTGGCCCCACATATTTTTTAGATTTACAGTTTGGGACAAAATGAATGACTGGTGGCACAGAGTGTTCCCTCCAACGGTACAGACTGTCCACAGCTCCATGTCCCTGCATTCATCTATCCAGGACTATTCCAGTTCTAACTTTAATCAATTTAGAGCAGAACAAGCAACAAGCATGTTGCCAGTGTTGAGATACATAACAAAGGAAAAACTTACTGACAGTACTTATGTAGCTGTGGCAAAGTGTGCAATAAAACATTAAAAGAAAACAGACCATACAAATGTTACACAAACCACAAAGCGACTGCTGTTTACCACAGGTGCTCTGTAAAACTAGCATACTGATACATTTACTATTACCAACAGTGGAACAAACTACTTCACTTACTTTGTAACATAATACATATAACTTGAGCTGATAACAATGTTTGGCTTTCATTGTCAAGCTTTGTTTCAGCAGAATGAAGTTTTTTGTTAGTAGAGGGGGACGGATGTGTTAAGTAGTAAATAAAACCATATACACTACATGTTTTAAAGTAAGACACCTGCCTTCAGCACTCTGCAACCAGAAAAAACAGGGTGTTGTGTTGCTGTGTATGTGCATTATTTCTTCCGCAAAAACTGATGTGATGTTATTCAGACTAAGTGGTACCACAGGAAGAAAAACACATGGCATACTATACGCTGACTTGCTACTGGGAGCACGCTAATATGATCACAGTAACACTGTTATCATGCAGATGCGAAGTAATGTACATTGTCACTATCTTTAGTGTACTTTTGTACAACAGCACTGTTTCAGTCAAAGACCAAAGTACTGAACAAGCTGACAGCGGTTTTCAGCCGGTAATCATCTGTGCCTTGGGTAATACCATAGTTCTCAAAAAATAAATAAATAATTAAATCATTTAGATTTTTTTTTTTTAATCATTATTTTTTTTTAACAATTGCAGGTGACAACATAACCTCCTTGGGGGATATAATTAACACTTGGACATGATAATGGTGCTACTAAAACTTCATAAAAAATACATAAATAAAAAGTCATTAAGGTAATTTTGATGATGCTGGTACCAACTTGATTGAGCTGATCGAAATATTTCACCCACAATTACTAATGCGAACCTTAAGGTGGCACTAAAGGGACAGTCAGGGGAACACCAAAGTCTAAAAGATTGAGCCTGTGGGGACTATGAGTGTTTAAAGTTTTCATGGAAATAAATACAGAAGCTGATGAGATATTACAGTGTAGACCAAAGCAGTTGATCCACGAACTGATAGACCAACTTCATCCTCTGTAGAACTAACCCAGGACTATTGCTAAAAGAATCAAATCTGACAGGATCTTTCAGGGACATGATTCACTTCAAAGTATACAGGTAACCTAGCCTTAGCTTGAATGTAAACAGGAACACATCTCCACACATACAGATGTAAGAACAACTCCAAATGAACACAGTACATACACAAGCCTAGGGCAACGCTCGCCTTTGGGAAATCCCTCCACTGTGATAACAGAGCACCACACAGAGGAAATACCACACACACACACAGATCAGTAAATACTCTACTCTAAACTAGCCTTGCTTTTCAAAGATTAATCACCGCTCATTTCATTATTGATGATCAGTGTATTTGGAACAAACAGCCTTCTTAAATAAGTAATGTCACCCTTAGACACCCTGTCATTACATGACAAATCTAATACACATTTAAAGATATCCTCACACAGCATTTGGAGGCAAAGTGGGTCTGAAGTTGGGATGTTTGTGTGACATTCATTTAACTTTGTAGGCAGACAGCTGTATGGCAGTCTTTGCTGTCTGGTGCTGAGACCCTTCCCTCATCAGTGGGTAATGAGGCAGTCAGCAAGATCAAAGAGGGACCGCCATTTATTCAGCACTGAGGATCAATAACATCTCACCAAGTTCATGTTAAATGAACAAATTATTGTGATACTCCATTGATCTATGTAGGAAAATGTTTCCACTTCCATGAATTCAGGAACTAATCTTACAGTTCCTCAGCATCCCATGCCTTGCCCAAAGGTACTTTTGCAGGGTTGAGCCTTATCATTAATCCCTGCAGGGGCTCAAAATCCCTACAAGCAACACCATCCTGCAACCCCATCTTCAAAGTAGAAGTAAACTAAAGCCATATACCAGAGAAAATCCCTTCATTTAAATCACCAACGCTTTTGAAATCTCTCCTACTCCTGTTGTAACTAATTATACCTTCTCAGCTCTCATTTTTCTGGGGTTTCTGTTCCAACTTCCACATAGGAAGAGAGCGAAACAAAAATAATCCTAGGAATAGAAGAAATACAGGAAGAAAGGGATACTTACACAAAGAAAGCTAATGGGGATCAGAGACCAACAACAGTGGTCCACTCCACAACCTTCACCACACCCTGTAAGTCATGTGTGTGTCCATGTATGGCTATCTTTGTGAGGACCAATTTCAGTTTTACAATAGAGCTTGGGCTTAAGTAAAGTTTAACTGGTCCTCACTGTCTGTCATACCATCAAAGACCTAAATGACTTGGGCTTAGGCCAAGAAATACCCTCACAAATAAGAAACAATGTGCATGTGTGTATACACTGTATGTATAACTAGATGCTTTGGGAACTTCAGAGTAATTTTGTTCACAGTAGGTAGTGTTCCTCAGTTGTGACATGGATGGTGTTTTATACAGTACATTTCTCCATTCAACATTTATATAGAATTTCCTGTCCAGTGAACTGTGACAAACTATTTTAATTATTAATTAATCCATTAATGTTTGTGACATGTAATAGTGAACAGGATCCCTTTAGGTCTGGATATTTGGTCAGACAAAACACCATGGGCTCTGAGAAGCTGTGATTGGCACTTTCCTACTATTTTTAGACATTTCATAGATCAAATGATTAATTATTGGCAGATTCATCAATATTGGAAATAATCATTAGCAGCTGCTTTTTCACAGTTAAAGTATTTCTCTTGCTGGTTGACTACTGTCTTTTTGTCTTTGTCCTTTGAACCACATTGTACTTTTAAGGCTACTTAAAAAGTTGACACTCCAGAAGTCTGTTCATTTTCAGAGAAAGCACTGATGCATTCGAGAGCACAGGAGATATTGCATCCAGTGTGAAGGACACATAACACTGGGCTTCAGTCTCTCAGTGAAAGATAACGATCCATGTTTATACAAGCACCACTTAGCCATACTTATCTGAAGTGCTGAGAGCATGTACAAAGACCTCTGACATAGTAGCTAATTAGCTCTCTGTCTGTCTGTCAGTTCAGTTAAAGTGAGGTTCTGAATGAGGGTAGCGTGAGAGGGGAGAGAAAACATATCCAGTGTCTCATGGTAGTGTACGGAAGCATGAGAGTAGTTAAAGCAAAAACAACAAAGGAGATGAAAAAGAGAAAATCATTGCGCTAAAGAAAAGTGTCTTTGCCAATGGATAAAAGAGGACAGTGAAAGCCAGCCAGAAGTATTAAAATCTAAATAAATATAATATACTCCAGAGAGTGTGTGTACTATCTGAAAAATGATTCAACCTATATCTCTATTTATAGGGCCATCCTTCACCCCTGAAGCAGGTCCTTGTTACACTTTCGCAGTGTTTGAAGGTCCTTTTGTAAGTAAATCTTTTGTGGATTTTGGCTGTCTCAGATGGGTCCTGTGTCATCATGTCATCTCACACTACTATGGTGTTGAGATCGGGGCTCTGTGGGAGTCATAGCAACAGGTTTTAAGACTCTCGCTGCTGCCTTAAAAAAATTAAGAAGCTTTGATTCCCAGTCACATTGTGAGAAACCCATGCATGCATGCACCAGGGGCAAACTGTATTATTGCATTTCCCTGACTATGGTCTTCCAACCAAAACAGTTCAGTTTGCAACTTATTCAGAATTCAGCTGCACCAGAACCAAGGACAAAAATACCATTTTACATTACTCTGATCCTCCAAAACTTCCATTGGGTAAATCCTTACTTCGTGTATACAATTTAAAATCTTCCTGCTGGTCTGGTCCAACAATCTCATCAGACGTCTCCAGTCATCAGATGCCAATCTTCTCATTGTACCCAGATTATTTTTAATGTCTAATCACAAAGCATTTAGCGCTGATGCACTCCAACAATAAAGCCGTTTACTCACTGATGTTGGTAATATGTTCTTTTACCTAAGTATCTTTGTGTTTTCCACGTTAGTGTCTCAGGGAAATGTTACTTCCCTTAATTATCCTTTAGCAGGATGGCTGGAAAAATACTTACTGCTGATCATCTTGTGTGGTGTAAATGATACATTTTTGAGTGAACGACGCTGTCATTTTGCACAGATCTTATTAACTCAACACTGTCTATGAATACACCATAACTGTAATAGTGATGTTAATATTATTGTATGAGACCTAACCGGAGACTTTTTACTTAAGAGCCATGGATCTTTTCAAAAGGGTCTTACGTCCTGTCAAAGGTTACAAGAACTGCAATAACTACAGCTACTCACGCTCACCAGTCAGTGTCCTGACATCTAATGACGCTATGGGTGCGTCAAAGCACCGTCGACTGTCAGTGACCTGTAACTACTAGAGTAGTGCTGTGGAGAAATCAAAACCAGTCTATGTACTGAATGGAAGTCAAGGCACAAAACATGTTCTTCTAACAGAACTACAATGGATTGCCCACACTGGGGGTGAGCCAGAAATGGCAGAGCTACAGTGCGTGCCTTTATGTGTGTGTCTAAAGCTAGAAATAAAGTACCAGAGTAAGGCTTCCGTGAGAAGGCTGAATAGCGAGCCCTCCATTGTTTATGTCCCTGATTTTCTCTGACTCAACACAATAGCTGACATGTCATTCTGTTATTCTTTCTCTGCTCCTAAAGGAACCTGCTGAGATGCCAGGGGAACATTGGGTGATATTTATCAAGCTTGCTAGAAACCTTGCTCCATAACCCAAATAACCCAGAGTCTTACATTTTAATTATAGCACTGAATTATAGTTTAAATTACAAAAGAAACAGTGAATGAGGAAGTAACTTTATCATTTTGTGAATATTAGCACCAAAAAGGTCTTTTTAAATAAAGCAAATTCTAGTTACATTTTGTGATCATGTACAGTGATCAGTAAGTAACAAAGGCTCAAGCTTCTTATAGTGCGGTTTCCTCACCTCAGCGTCATCCATCATTAAATCTTAATGGTCTGTCTCATGCCCTACTTTTAGTACCATTTGTGCTGCAGCACAGTGGCAACAGGCAAAATATGCATCTGATCAGAACAGAGACGACAAAGGAAGGAGCTATGTGAACAGCCACATACTAGATACTGTGCCAAAAGGTATTATTTTTCAATTGAGGTCACTAACAACTCCAACTGCAGTTTTGCCAGCGGCAAATTCAGCAGACAAACTGCTGGCAACAAATATGGTGCTGCTGTGTTACTGTATTTACAACATGTTAACACAGAAACAATTTATTTTTATCTGGAAAGATCTGACGTTTAATGTACAAAATAAAAGAAGCAGACAGTAAAAGTAAAAATATCGACTTAATACTTTTTCCTTTGTATTTTCTTGCACTACTACATGAGTGAAAACATGGATTATCGGAGCCTTTGCTCATAGCAACACAATTAGTTTACAGTCATTTGAATACACTGAGATCATATCACATTTATTTGCTCAGTAATGATACACAGCATGTACATCATACAAAACCATACAAGTTACAAAGCGTCATGTAATGAAAAATCTCTGGTCACAGAGACTGACAGCAAAATTAAACATGTTTGACCTTTACCCGACATTCACCATCTATAAAAGCAGATGTCTTGAACTACGCCCTTGGCAAATTAAATATAACTTGTTCTGTCATTGTTTGATATGGTAATGGCTTAATTTTCTCAACCTAATCCTGACAAGGGCCTGTTGTTCACTATGACCAATTTTTAGCAATCAGTGTGGTAAAAAACTGATTCAGAGTGAAATTCCAGCGATGGGAATGTTTTCAGAACGAAGTTTAGTTACAGTGGTCAGTCTTGTCTCATGTGATATGTGATAATAATTTTGTCCTCAGAACAGCTAGGTCATGACACGGCCGTTAGTGGTGATGCCTGTTCAGATTAGGCTTGGGCGATAAAACAATCTTGATAATTATGACGGAAAAAATCCCCCACCGCCAAATCTGTGGTTCCAAGCTGCTAATACTCACAATCAAGCCTCATGTGGTGAAGCTGCAGCAGCAATCACTGCTGTCTGCTTTTTCACTCGTTGCTGAGTCTTTTCTGTGATAGGAAACTTTTGTTGTTATTCTATATGTCACATACTTCTACTTTCTAAATAATGTGGTTTTTATTGTGTGTGGTGGTTTTAAGACTCACAAAAACACAAATTAAGAAGATTCAGTATTTAAAGAGATAAGAAATTACACTTTCAAACATTACTGTTACATGCAGTATGTGACATCAGGATCCTGCTTGTTCCCGAGACAAATACACATCAGGATAGTCCCTGTCCAGTAAGTGGTGATGCACCTAAGGCTGTTTGTCAATACAATAATATGCCAAAATAAGACAATGAAGAATCAGCAGTCGCACTCTAATGTTTCTAAATCATTTATAAAGATAATAAGACTGAATTGAATTGGTTCAGCAGTTTAGATTACAAACAGAGACAATAGACAAATTAAAAAACATGTTTAATGTTTCTTCTTGGCACCTTTCTTCTTTTTGCCTAAATATGATTTTACCTGTGAATGGCATTGTTCCCGCCAAAAATAATTTTCCTCTCTCACAGAAAAGGCTGCACTCAAAGCTATAAATGACGTCCTGGGCCAGCTCTAACGGACATATTTCTTCTTTTTCTGTAACCCTACCCAACATGGCATTATAGTTCCTCACAGCCACCAGTGTCATTCCTTTAAGAACATTAAAGTGGGTTGTTTTCCCACAGGAGGAAGGGAATGCATGAGCACTAATGTGAGCGTGTTTTGGCATAACAATTTCCTACACTTTGCCCTAATTCTTACACATTTCTAAAGAACTGTACCATTAACTGCTGTGGGAAATAACATCTTTTTAGTGGTTAAACTGTTGAGTTAAATTCAAAGTCATCAGTCTTTCCAAAACTAAAATGACAATGTTTACAGCAGAATCCCAAAAAACTAAAAATAATAAAATGCATCTTCGTAAAGACAAAGCTTCAGTCATTTAATTCAGTAAGAACGCTGTTAAACCTACCAAGACCGCATAATATCTATCACTTCACAATAGACAGAGGAAAAAAAAGATTGTACAAAATGATGTACAATGTATTTTGTTACCTTGACAATGAGACATTCAATACGGCATTTCTGTACAACGACAATTGTTCTGATAGTGGAACAAAAGAGGGTACAAATAGGAAAGGTTACAATATTTGGCAATGCTTCACAGATGACAGTATTTAAAGACAACATGTGAGTCTATCTACCACCACTGTATATCATACTCACACACACACACTCACGAAATACAGTACATTTAGTGGAAGTGATGTGCAGCAAATAAAGCAATGAGCAAAGGTGATATCTTTGATAGCTTCCTTGCTACAACACCCTAAACAGTCCAAATTCAGCCAATGGTCACAATCTGCCACAAGTAACACATGCAAAAATATGAACAGTTTTGAGCCATGTGTTTACTCCTGGTTATTTTCAGTTTTGCAGAAGAGACGAACAATGATTGCAAAGTCTGAACATATCAAAATGGCTAATTAACAGTCAGGTTTTTACCTTCTTTTCACAACAAATGTGATTCAGGTTATTCTGCAGTGAACGTGGAATCAAGTGACGGAGGCTGGCTGATGAACATTTTCACCTCTACATATGCATAAAGTTGCCAGTCTGCGCCCTCTGAAAACAGTCACGTGTCTATAAAGTGAGCCCTCTCTAGCAGGAAAATACTTTCCCAACAGCTCTTTTTCATTTTTATATCAAGGCAACAATATATCACAATATACAGAGAAACTGTCATATTCATGCACACAAGGCATCACTGAGCCAACACAGTGCAGTGGACCTTTCACACAAACTTTGTGTAAAACCCACTAGAAGTTTACTAAATCTTCATATATTAGATATTTAGAAAAGAAATATCCAAGAATATCTATTTAACTTTCTTTGGTAGATTAGATAAGATTTATAAAGCTAGAATATTTGCACCTAAATAAACATGTAACACGAGTCTCCATAGCTCAACATGATAATTCACAATTTCTGAGTTTAAGACTGAGTATGTACACTTTGATTCACGTTGGCTAATTATTGGTCTTAATTCTTCTTTAATTCTTTGAAATATTAAGAGTGAAAAGAAGCCACAGACCAAAACATGGGGAAAAGATGGGAGACACAGACTACAACATGTGCATGAACATCCAAATATACACATGTGCAAATTCCCAAAAAAGGTGAGAGGTCAGTTCCTCTTCATGGTACCACACAGAGGTTAGCCTTCTGTCAGAGTGAATGGATTATTGTCTGTTCTGTGTCCATGTTATCCATCTGTGTTGGTGTGTGCACACATATGCACTAGTCCCCAACTGCAGGCACAATAATGCAGTCACAACTCAGGACACACCTAGTAATAAGGTCATTATTCACCGCAATGTAAATCTTCAAGCTGTTTCTCTCTGCTAACCCCAAAGATAAAGGTCAAGGCTTACCCGTTTAAATGCTGGACATTTTTACTTTCAACCAAAACCCTTGAATTAAAAAGAAAACTAACGTCATCAGTATAAAATAAGTGTAGAAGTACACCCTTTCTTGGTCTTTCTTTGCCTTGGAGACATTTACAAAATACATCTGTCTATATAATCAAAACAAAGGTGCAATGAAACTGACAAAGAAGGTAAATACAGCTTGAAAAAGAAATTAACTGAAAATTACATTTGCTTTTTGTCAGATTAACAGTCGTACACCAAAGCTGCGTATCATGTTATATTACAAACAATGGCTGCTCTGTACAAACCAATAACTTAGCTGAAGTCATAACATTTTTCAACATGAATAAATAATCTAAAATTTAAAGTTCACAAACAGATGCCTTGATGTGGATAAATCTGTTCAGCCAATGCAAACAAACTTTAAAAGTAACATCTATCCTGGGTCTACATCTGCTTCTCCATTTCTCTCTGATTCAGTTCAGTCAATCAGTCGACAGCAAGAGACGCAACAAATACAGACACACAAACACTCTGTTGCTTCATTTTTAGTATTCAATACTGAGAGCAGGTAAAACCCTACACCAGTAAACCACAGCAGTCAGTTGCTGGGTTTACATCCACTTCTTCTTTGATGCATTCAACACAAAGTGCGCTGGTATTATGGACACAAATGAAGGTCACATTGTTTCACTTGGAGCACATACAGCATTTCTCAAAATAAGTTAAGGATTCACTTTCAAAAAAATTAGTAGATAAACATTTTGTTCATCCTCAGATGAGTTCACTTCTCCAGAGATTTTCAAAAAGCCTTTTCTCTTTCCCAGCCCCCTCTGTGTATCACTGCTGTCCATACACATTATACTGTGCCTCCTTGACCATTACAAAACACCTTGAAGGGCTATTTAGGTCTTTTATTCTTCACTGCTTTGCTCTTGACTTTCGTTCGCTCATTCTCAGCTGTGGTGTGTGCAGAGAGGGCGTCTGTGTAACCTCCGAATGCAACAGAAACCAACAGTGACAGATCGACGCCTCCTTCCATCTTTTCATAGCTCATTTTAGCAACATTTTACAGCTATCATTTCAGGCATTTTGTAAAAGTTCAAATGCCAATTTTGCCAAAGAGTTTCCTCCGTATTCGCACTACACATGGCACGTTGTACCAATTCCCATTTCCCCATGGCCGTAGCCATACCCCGATCCTGCACATCCTTTTTCAACAGACCCAACAAAAGCCTTTTTGGTATTCCTAACCCCAAAGCCGCTGCCACTGCGCTGTAAACAGAAGGAGCAGAGGCGTTTGAGGCCCTTCCTGAAGGCAGAGTTGGAGAGGCTGTAAATGAGACAGTTACAGAAGCTGTTGCTGATGGCCAGCCATGTGGTAAGGAATGAAGCTGCAGGGTGATAGTAGATCCCTCCGCTTTCCAACAGAAAGTAGAGGATATAGGGCAACCAGAGGATATAAAACACACTGGTAATGCGAAACAATACCATAGCGTATCGTTTGTCTGGGTATGTTGATGTGGACTGCTGATACTGCGGTGGGTGGACCTGGGGCTTTTGTGGTTGGGACAAGTGGGGAAACTGCCCTTGCTCTACTATACTGTTGTCCTTGACCACACATCCAGCTGTCAGTCCCGGGCCCTGCAACTGTTGAGGTCGGTAGCGTGCGTGGCGCTCGCTGATCTCCCGGGTGTGCTGCCGGCAGATCTTGAAGATGTTGGCGTAGGTGAAGCAGACGGTGAGAGCAGCCGGGGCATAGAGGAGTGCAACAATAAAGGTTGTGAAAGCCGGACGAGTCCTCCATTCAACTGCGCACCACTCCAACACATCTCCGTGGTAGCCAGGTTTACCCCATCCAAGAAAAGATGGGAGGAACACCAGAGCAGAGTAAAACCATATTAGGACAATACAGCAGCGTACTCGGCAAGGCGTTACTAGGGACGCATAAGTCAGAGGCCGTGTGATGGCAATGTAGCGGTCTACACTGACACATGCTAAAGAGGCCATTGAAACCGACTTTAAGACAGACACCATGTACCCGAACACCTGGCAGGTGAGTTTGGGGTCGAGACCCTGGAGGTGATGGAGGAGGGACAAGGAGGGGAAAAGGCAGCTGACTCCCACCAGGAGATCGGCATACGCCATAGTTTGGATGAAAGCACTGGTGGTGTGCTGGCTGAGTAGAGGGGCACAGTGAAACACGAAAATCACCACCAGGTTTCCAGAAATAATAAGAACAGTGAGGAGGAGGATGATGGAGACCTCAAGGAGACAGGTGGTGAAAACTTGGGAATAGCCTATCTCAAGCAGGCAGAAGGGAACAGATAAGTTTGAAGGGTCAGCAGAGCTCTGGTTCAGGGAGGAATTCATCATCTTGAGAAGAAATACGTATTCGAGGGGCCCTTCAAGGGTATGATGAATCCTCGAACCCACTACTTAATCGGGAAGCCGGTTAGTTCTGAAAGTATCTGTGCGGTTTTAGTCCAAATGAAAAGCTCCATGTTGTGGTTTCATGAGGAGACTGCCGTTTTTTTTATTTCAAACACACCAGGGATGCAAAGGACTCAAAAGGTGAGGGAGTCCTCAGGAACTGTCTTCAGTGCAGGTGGGGTTTCACACAATCACAAAACCACTCTGAAAAAAACAAGTATTCCTTTTCCTTTTCTTCCAGAAACGCAAACTTCCCAGCTGAAGGCACAAAAAGGACAAAAATAAACAGAGATGTGACTTTGTTTAAAGGAATTCCAGTCCCAGATATGCTTGAAATGCCTCCACTCCCTATAAAGTCTGAGATGTCTTCAACATCTGCTGCAGCTGATGGAATCCCAGATTGAAGGTCTCGTTTATCTGTCTGGAGTCCACCGAGTCACAGTCACAGCTTCCAGTGAAAGGACATTATTGTTTCATGTGCTGCATGCATAAACTGCAGGGAAGATTAAGCACAACTCTTCCTTTGTGGTTTGTCCTTTAACCTGCTTATGTTGTCTCCCTGGTTTCTTCTGCGTCTCCTCTGTCGTCTCGCTGATCTTTTACCCTCTTTTCACCACTCTTCCATCTCCGTTTGCTCTTGTCTCTGTTGCCGTCTGGTCCTTCGCAGTAATATCACAGCACAATGCTGTGAGCTGAGAGGATGAAGGTAGTGTGCAGGATGACTGATGTTTAAATCACGCGCACAAACACACCTCAGTTGTTATTTGTATTCAGAAGAGCAGCAACTATGTCTGGAGCGGAAATCAGGAAGGTAGGCATACCGATGCTGGGAGAACCCCCCGTGTTCATTTATCCTCCTTTGCTGTCTCTTTTCTCACACTCCTTCTCGCTCCCTCTGCCTCTCTCTACAGAAACAGCGGCACTGAGGCCCCTCCCCTTCCCCGTGGCTTCAACCAATAATCAACTGTACAGACACGAGGCTGCCTCCTTCCCCCACCCTCACACTCCTCCCCATTAGTTTGTGCCAGTGTTTCTCATAATCACCCTAAAATATAAACATACTGCTTCACACTGCTAAAAATAGTAGCATTTGGTGTAACCTCTTATAAAATTGACATTTCACTGTAGCCTGTCCCCTGATTGCCAAAAGAAAGGGACATAAATATCTGGACACACTATTTCTAGAGTGCAGAAAACTGGATTGTATTTGTTTCAGTGAAACAATGACCACATGTTTTGGTGCTGTTTGCAGGAAATATTTCTGTTATTATTCTTATTGTTAACCAAGGACACACAGTAAAGAACAGCTGGGGCTCCTATAGCTATGTGCATCCAAGCATGTTTAAACTACCATATAGACAGAGCTTAAAGCTGGACAGTTTCATCAGGTCAAGTTTCAAATCTCATGTTGTGAATAAAAGGCACAGAGACAGGTCAGAACTTTACTAGTTGCAAATATTTCTTTCCTAGCTGGTATTTTAAAGTATAGTTTAAAAAAAAAAAAAAAAAAGACACTGACATTTCGCTAGTTTTATATTTGTACTCTACTAATAATAAACTGCAGCAAACTAAAACCTTTGGAGACTGAGAGACAGATTCAAATACATGAAAGCACAGAGCAAATAATTTAATTTGTGCACACAGTCTGTGTGTAATCAGCAGATGATTCACTTACACAGCAAGTAATTATGTAATTAGTAACCGGGATTGCCCTCTAGGTACAAACATCAAGTGAAGGAGAGATTGAAATACACAATACTGCTGGAAATTCTGCAAGTTCAGAAAAGAAGCAAAAAAATGTAGTAATGCTAAAATGAATATTTTCTAATGGAAATTTAATTGAGAATTGCTTTAAGCCCTATTTTTAGAAATGCATGTAAAACTAGTGTGAGAAAAAAAAGAACTTTAAAATAAAAGAAAGGTGTTTATGTAATCCTGCAGTTCCATAATTATCAAATATATGAAAAGCATGCAAAAGATAGATAGATAGATCAAATATGCAAGAAAAACATGGATCGGTCTGTAGAGTGCTGTGAGTAATGAGACTAAACTGGGACTGTTTAGACTCATGGATCAGTAGTATGTCTGCGATTAGAAGGGCAAGGCTTATATGAGAAGAGAAATGCCATCCCATCAGATATGGAAGTGGGTGTGCTGCAGCAGAAACTGCTAAACATGACTGGCGTCACATATTCTTCCAAATACCACACCATGCAAACAAAGAATGTAATGACCTTAGCGTTTAAAATGAACTCATTACATGCAGTCTGAAAAGTCCTTGAACGATAATTTCATTTCTTATTTGAATGTCAGTGGATCTGATTTAATACTATTAGAAAGCCAACACGTTTCCTCAGAAATCCCTGTTTACCAAGACATTTGTCGGAATCTTTTTTCACTAGAATCACAAGAATGTTGTGTGGGTTCAAGGGTTAAATAGTTTCTGAATACTTATGAAAACCTGTGGATGAAAAATGGATCAAGTGGAAATGTCAAATATTATGAAAAACCCTTTCCTTCAAGGTCTACTTAATACAGCCAGAGAGTCAACAACATTCTTATTAACAATACCATACATACAACATGAGTTTGTTGTATGACCATTTCGCAACATGCAAAAATACGCACATGGTCAGGCACATACTATTACTTACAATGTAAATCTCGTCTAACAATAGTACTTATGTAATGTGTAATTACAGAACTGGCCTAGTGTCCTGGAGGGTCTTCTCAGATTTATTATGTATACTGTGTCTCTGAAAGAGCAAGCAAGAGACAAAGAGAGACTGCAGCATTATGGTCACTTGAAAATCAATAGTACTAAGTGGCAACAACTTAATTTGTTGTAAAATAAAATATTCTTGTGGTTACCTCAGGGCCAGTGTAGTATCTGTAGAAAGTTTATATTCAACCGTAACTTTGTTGATGCTTTTATGTGTCTCCTGATTTTTGTGTAAAACCCCTTCATGGCACAAATGCAGTGTGTCCGTGCAGTGCAGTCCATTTACATTAGTAGACATTGCACCTCCACATAACATGACACCATCAGCTATATCCAGGTAACATGACATAAGGGGACATTTTTTTTTTATTCCCCTCCAGCAAATTAACAGCCAACGTTTTATTGCATGTGTTAGCTCGAGCAAGTCCCCTGCAGCTCTCTGTGAAGAGCCTACTGAATATTTGCTGGAATAATTACTGACAGAGTTATTTTTAGATCACATGATGTGATGATTGCATTGCGTTACTCAGCATCCTGCACTAAAATTAGCAACTTCAGTGGGAGGTAATTACTGTCAGATTTAGTGCAGCATTGTCTATATCCTGTTCCTAATGACTTTCCAAAGACTGCAGAGTATGTCTCGTGGTGGGCAATGTGGTGTAGCGTGATGGAGACCTAAACATACCCACACACACACACCAGGCTGCACCTTTCTCCCCCGCAATCCAGACACACTCCCATGCTTTCACGCACCTCCTCTGCCCACCACACGAGGAGCTAAAAATAGAAAGCAGCACGACTAAGGGGCTGGAAGAAAGAGAGGAATGGGAGGAAAGAAAGTCAAAAGAAACACAGAGCTCATCAAAGATGAGGCAAAGATAAAGGTGGAGAAGAAGAAAAAAATACAAGACAGAAAGAACAAAGCAGCAAGAAGAAAAGACCTGTAAATATTAGGAAGAGGAAGTGCGTGATGTGCTGTCCCCCTGTTGCCAAGCTGTGTACAACTCATCCCTGTTAGCTGTCTAAATTATGCTTCCTTGCTTAGCAACCTCTCAAGGACAGGTGTTCGGTAGCTGACACACAGCTGGCAACAATACAATGGCCCTAAATCACTGTACAGCATGCCTGATCCTTTCATCTCTGAAGGTGATGATCACTATTAATGA
This sequence comes from Pseudochromis fuscus, assembly GCA_900323345.1. Taxonomy (NCBI): domain Eukaryota; kingdom Metazoa; phylum Chordata; class Actinopteri; family Pseudochromidae; genus Pseudochromis; species Pseudochromis fuscus. The sequence goes on from OOFC01048141.1 coordinate 51,227, forward strand.
TTTAGTTTTACAAATGATGCAAAGTCAAAAGTGACTGAATTGTAAATTACCACCCAATGTTTATTACATTTACTTAAACAACAATGAATTAAGCTACACAGTGAAAGTTAGTATAGATTTTAATTAAGAGGCTAAGACTGATCACTATTGGGAAAACAGGACAGTTAACTAGCAAAGTATTCCCTCAAACCTCTGTATCAGCATGACATAACGGAAGAAAAATATCAGCTGATGTTCCAGCTGTGGTTTTTTTATTAAATAGAGAAATGCCTGAAAGGACCGGAAAGTTCAAAGAACTGGGCAGCTATTATTTATATCAGCTAGTTTATCATGTTCATCTCAGTATGATGAAACCAGAGGTGAAACATAGAGTCACAGACACAAACACTCTGCAATCATATGTTTCCATAGAAAATAAAAACCTGTGAAAATGACTCTTCTTCTCTTTCGTCGGACCTCCTGAACCTTCTGGTATTTGCTGTGTAGTCATTAATGCAGCAGATTGGCTTTGAAGTGAGAAAAAACTAATTTGGAATAAATTAACTGCAGCCTAGATATGGCAGAAGCCAGAGCAGCAATGCAAACATAAACCTATGGGGCAGAGAGAAATATATACAGTGGGAAAACAAGACAGTGGGAGAAGGAAGAGAAAAAGACAAGATGACAGTGTGACACAACATAACTGAGGACATGGAGAGACAGAGAGAAGCAGGAAGACACGCGAGTTGACAGGAGCACAAACAGGTCTAGGTAGAAGTCATAGAGTGTTACATTCAGGAGTACACAGATACAAATGAATATAAATACGGACAGACATAGAAGCAGGCAGACAGGTCATTATGTGGGTCAGACAGGGACATTCAGGCAGACAGGTGGTAAGGACTGCTTGCCTTTGCTCTCCACAGGAGGCAGGTGCAGCCAGTCTGGGAACTAGGCCTGCAGTTACATGATCGCATCGATGTGTGCGTATGTGCGGATGCTCAAATATACTGTACACCCTAAGAGATGTTTTTAATATTCTGCTCTCCTGATGTAGGTAAACGACTCTTTTGAATACAATGAATTAACATGGCATTAGACAACATCACCATCAACCACATACCGTGATAACTACAATCCTCTCTACTCCCAACAGCAACTGTGCCCTTGAGAACTACCAGCCATCAGGCCCCTCTACACTTCCTACTGCGCCCTGAGAAAACAATGTTGAAACAGAAAACCCTAAATTAGAATAACATGACTTTACATATGTGGTTATTACCCCGGATAACAATTGAATAATCAGTCTCTGCTGCTTTGTCCTCATAATTCCCTCTAACACCTACAAAAACACAATCACCCACTTAGCTACTTGATCTGCTTGTGTTTACCATTGCAACTAATTACTAAAAGCCTTAATATTGATTTGTGCGCTAAAATACACAAATGCCATCTTCCATTATTTTCAAAGATTCGTTGTTGGCTGTTGGTGGCAACACAAAACCACACTGTGACAAAAAAGTTGAGAATTGAATTGAGGATTAAATGAACTGTAATAGCCAATCCGACCAAATATTACCATAGGACCATAGCTTGAAGCATGAAATAAAAATACACCGTGTAAGTTCCTTCGACGCTGATAAAAAAGTGTTCACTGTGGCACTGTAATATTGTCACTATTCCTGTAACTGCTGCACACTGGTAACAAAGCGTTATCTGCTGGTATGTCACACTATCACCTCTCCAGTGTGCTGCCAAAAACATTTATTTGTTTACCAGACGTTGTAACTCTGTCAATGGCTGGCCTGCACTCACTACAATTTACGGAGCTAATGAAGAATGTGGGCCATGGCTGCAGCAGCCTAATGAGTTTATAAGTTACAGGTGGAGTGTTAATTAACCAGCATTCAAAATTAGACGGGTACTCGCAGTACTTGGCAACGAGGTCCCTCATATCAGAGCGTTCATTAGCGATGGAGGGGGGTGAAAATGTCTCTGACCTACAGCATTGTTTCCACTTCCATCAATGCCCAGCATTCAGATATGTGGATGAATACATAGTTCAAGACAAGGCCACCGAACAAAAGAGGGAAGAAGCTGGGACATGATGTGCATACAGCGTAATAAAGCATAAAAAGATAGAGGACGGCTGATGAAAGCTCACAAAGCAAATTAGGAGAAGGCGCACTAGGATGGTATGTACAAATTTTAAAATATGAGCTGGAAAGGGGAAGAATGAACTCGTACATGAGAAGATATGGTTTAATTGGTGTATGTGAACAAAGAGTCTTTCCTAATGGATCTATATAGTGAGTGTAATGTATATAATAAGACTTCCATTATGTCATACATTTCTAGATCATTTTTTCTTATTTTTTTATTAAAAAAAAAAAAAATAAAAAAAGATATTTACTATTGTTCCATCTCTTTACTGTTCTTGGCTTCCTCACTCAGTCTCGTTCTAAGGAGACCAAATAAAACACAAATCCTCAGATATGGCTGCACGTGTCCTCCACACTTTTCCTGTGAATTTGTTGGCTGATGTACAAACTTGGAATGCTTTAGTGCTTCTGCAATAAATTCCTATCCAAGTTTCTGTCCAATGGCTTTCCATAAAGTGGCACTGCAGTCCGTTGTTATTGTTGTCTGAATAACAGTTCAGATTCCATTCATGCCATCCACCTTAACAGGAAAACAGCACAGCTCCTGCCTTATTTTGCCTCCTTAGCCGTCAGTAAATGGCAGACAGGTAGATGGTAAAACATGAATATAGAAATAGGAATAGATCAAAAGAGAAAGGAGGGAAGGAGGGGGGAGAAAGGTGGGTGAAGAAAGTAGGAGAGGAGAGCAGAGGGGAGGAAAGGGCAAGGCCAACATCTTGTCACCACCTGGGACCCAGCTTGCTGCCCGAGGATGTTGCCTTTACATAAGAACAGCGGACAGAGCTGTGGCCGAAAAAAAAAATTACATAAACTAACACACTGTTCTCAGCGCGCAAGGAGGCTAACCATGCACAGCAGGGTTAAGTCACCTCCGATCCTTCCACACAAGCCCACACAGAGAGACCAACACATGCACACTGTGACTCTCTGGCAATCTGATGCTACAAAGTTAGCTGTCGTCTCCGATGACAAGACGAGCCCTTGAATTTTCCTCGACTGCTGCAGCTAAAACATGCAGGGATTTCTTGCTTTCAAAGAATCATAAGTCGCCGGTTTATACGCTGTAGAAAAACTGGGCGGAAGGTGAAACACCCCAGATTTACAAGAAAAAGTTTTCATCTCTCTTAATAGAGCAAACACATGACATGTTTTTTTAGGTTGCGGTATTTTTCACTTGCATAACACTAAAAGTAATCAGCTGGTATGATCAACAGGGCAACAGTGGTCATAATCACAAGTTTGAAACCCATGAGAGAAGCTTATGAAATGCGGTCGTTGGAGGCCCCGGAGGTGTGAAATTTAAGATAATAACAGTAATGTTCTGGCCAGAACAAATCAAAATCATAAAAGAAATAAAAACTATGTAAATTAAATGTGGTGCAGTTACTGTGTGTGTAATAAGTTCACTTTTAGAGGAAAAAGTCTATCTCAGTAGTTGCTTAATATTGGGATTTAGAAATCATCAGAGGGGATTGGGACAAATCGCCTGTGCATCCGAAACTAAGGAGTCTGAGTCACCTTGTTGAATTGCAGCTTTGCTAATCTCCACACCACCAAAGTCTGGCTGTTTGCCATGACCATCAACAAATAATTGAGTGTGGTCCTACCTTTGTAATGAGGGTGCGGTACTCTTCTACCTGGTGGTCATTGTTATGGCAGCCTGCCAGGAGCTGCCAAACCTCTCCACGGAGCGCTTCAGGAATGCCGCTCCGCACCAACGCTGGCAGCTGTCTGGGACGCACTGATAAATTCATGTGCCTGAGAGAGAGAAAAACACAGGACGGTCAGCCATGGCAGTCTGTCAAACACATAATCATTTTAACTTTAGTACTGTTGGTTATTCCTTAATCTTTAAAGCATGGCATTATACCGCCTGCCTCATCACACGCAGTGCCACCTGCAATCAGTCTGTGCACACCCACCTGTGGTATTTAAACACTGTTTTTGATGGACACAAAAATAAAATATTCTCATCTCTACCAGTAGTTTGTCTGGTCAAGATCATGATAATGAGGCAGGGTTATATAAACAATTACCACTAATATAATGATTTACATGCTAAATTTTCAGTCCCACTTCCCACATCTCATCAATCAAGAGCTCAAATGTCAGTGTATCAGAATAAAAAATGTGAGCTATTTTAGTCCAGAAAACACACAAATAACTAATCCCTAAAATGATTTTTCATTTTCTCCGCTGAAATAAGTTGGTTTATTTTACCCCAACTTATTTTTAGCAGGGTGGGGAAAACAATATACAATAGAAGACAATAAGCCAATATAAAAACAGCAATTTGAATGTTTTCCTTCCCTGTTTATTTTTACATTTAAATGTTGAATCTGTTGGGAAAACACACGCAGAGAGCTCAGAGATAAACTCTGTATACAGTGTTAAATAAGCTCTGGCATCTGCCAGCCCACCAGAAGGTGACAGAGACAGAATTAGAGATAGAGAGTGAAGGAGAAGGCAGACTCGGAGGCACAGATGTACCACTACCTACCAACTATCACCTGACTCTGGCCGACAGAAACTCCCTGAATCCTTGAAGATTCTCTCACTTTCCCCCTTTCTTAATTCATCCCTCTCTTTTTTCTGGGCTTGTTTTGTTTATTAGTTTCGACGGTCAGGTTATGCAATACATGGCATTTTCTGCTGAGACTCAGAAGGAAAACTGTGTGTGCATGCATGTGATGTAAGTAATGCCAGGCCTGGTCCTGGGGGCATAAGATTGTAAAGGGCTTTCTGTGATTTGCCTCCCTGTACTCCCTGAGTGCTACAGCCCACAAGGCCACAACACACACACACACACACAAAATCACCAATCACACACACAAAGCCCGGTGTTGTGATGGGCTAGTCCTATGACTCCTTTCTTTTTTTAAGCTTTTTTTAAGCGGAGAAGTGAGACGAAGATCTGCAAAACATTAAATCACCTTAATGGTCTTGTCAACATTCAGTATTCTCAAAGGAGATTATAAATCTAGCAAGTGTTGAGGAATAAACCTGTGTGTTATGATAAACCTAAATATAGTTTAGTGCATCTTTATATATAAGTAATGTACAAAATGTACTGGTCCCCTGAGAAGAAGAGACTGGGAGAAAGAGAGAGGTATGCTGTGTATGTGGAGGGGGTGGGGGGTGCTTAACTTACAGCTAATTAAAGTGCAGGCAATTTCTACTCAGTTCATCAAAAGCTTTTGATTAAAAACAAATGCAGTAATGGAAGAAGAAAGCTATCTTAATAAGCTGCTTATCAACAACTACTGCCTGCTGCTCAGTCTTTTACATAGATGACTGTAAATGTGTGGACTTTACTGCCAGAAGTCAAAGAGGAAAGTTAACAAGGGAACAAAACCTCACCACTTGGATAACAGGTCTCCCCAGGTCTCCAGGATCTTCTCTGCACACTCCTTGGAAACATCCCCCGACCCGCTGAGCAACGGTTCATCATTATCTGGACAAAGAGTAAAAAACAAGTGAGAGATTGTAAAGCATCTCTTTCTTTCCTAAACACTTCAAATTTTACAGTTTACTTTTAGTCCTGCATGTTCAAATAAGTGTGACATTTACAAAGAAATATGTGGGTTTCTGTGTTGCCAGCAACAAACTTTGTTTGACTGAGATTAGTTATAAAGTAGAAAATGAACTGTTTGTATGACAAACTGGAATCCTCTGGTCTGATGTTTTATTGTATTATTTAATGTAATTAAGTTTCTAATCTGAGCTGCATCTGAGCTGTGGACATTAAAATATTAAACCGCAGCTCTCTAAGTAAAATGTTTTCTTTTTTATTTGACAATCCACACGACAGACGATGTAGAGTATGATGAACTAAATAAATTACACAATCTTTTATTAACTAAACAGACACAGCAGCCAATTGGACACAGTGTCCAAAGACTGAAACTGAACTGTACCAAAAAGCCAGGAGATCAAAGAGTAACACGCAGACAGATACAAAAAGTACCTCAATTATACTCTTTGCCTTTTATATACTTTGGCACACACACACAAGACGGCTATGTACTCTGTGATGATACAGTACAAACTGTTCTGTAACACAGTGTCTGATCTCCTACAGTATTTAGATGTTTATGGACCACAAGTCTAAATCTGGTACTGACCCACAAGGCAGAATTTTATTATTTAGGGAAGTACAGTATCAGTGGTAAATGAATAAACAGGAAACGTATACAGAAAGTATCAGGAATTTGGCTTATTTATTTATTTATTTGCCACTCCCGTGCACGGTTTGCTTTTTAGAAAACAAAAAGCTCTTAAGAAATGACTCAGCAAAAAAGAAGCATCCAGTTACCTTCCTCTTCATCATCCTCAGGTGGGGAGGGAACCATGGTACCCGGCCCACTGGGCAGGATGTTGGGACTAGCTGTGGTCTTCCTTTTTTCTCTCTCAGTCTCACTCTCCAAACTCACCACCTCATACAGTGTGTCAGAGGCAGGACTCTTACGCTCTTTACGCTCCATCTGAAATAGAAAACACTGGATAGTAAGCAATAGGAAAAATGTCTGTGGTATATAGAGGAGGGTTTGTTTCTAGATTGTTCAAAACTTCCAGAAGTTTCCCTCTCACTGGATCTAAAAAAATGCTTGTTCGGGAATCTAACAATCACAAACCACAACTGATTCTCATCCCCTTCTGCTGGATGATTTTTGTAAACACCTTGTTGTATTCAATTGGACAATAAACATATTCTATCAGACAGGAATACCTGCTAAAGATGTGCTGAATCTATTTGACCATAATGGACTCAATTCTACTGCCTGCATCAGTTATTGAACATAATTTATGTAGCGATATTTGTATGTTAATTAATTTTCTTATTTCCTTTCACACCTTTAAAGCTATACTGACTGCTACCTACTCTGTATATTCAAAAAACACATAAGACTATAAGATTATATTTCTTTTTCATATATGACCTAGTAATGACAAAGCCACAGGATATTCACAAGCACACTGCTTTGGGTCGTTGTACGTCACAGCTGATATCTAGTCACGAATGCCATTGTATCTTAATGAGTTATTTACAAACAGTCGTGCTATGACATAACAAACCTGTCGTAGTTTAAGGTAGAAAGTCTCAGTGTAGCTACGCTTGCTGAAGGGCCAGAACAGCCTGTCATTTGGGGAGCACACTCTGACCCTCGTCTCCAGTAGGAAACGGACCGGCTCCTCCACCTCTGTAATCACCAGGTCCACTGCTGTTGTCATGTACATGAATTTATCTGGGGAAAGGAGAACAAAGGTAAAATACTGGCTCTACTTAGTCGTCTGCTTGCTTTTTCCATCCATATTTTATAAACATGTTAATCAAAGTTATCTTGTAATATTAAAAATTACTCAGGTACATTTTCCATGTGTAGTTATTGAAGCCATAATGTCACCACAAACTGCTTCTTCACAGCCTGACTTGAGGATTTATGCAACTAGAAAGTGATTTTGACACTTCTGTCCAACACTGGTGTGAAAACATGAGGGAATCAACAGCCAACCAGCCAATGAATAAGAATCAAGGAAATAATAACTGTTGAAAACCATTCTGTTTTATATTAATCTTGGACAGATTTTTGGCCCTTACCTTTGGGCGTTTCCTCATTCACAGCCTGGAACTGAGGCGTGTTGGGGTTCCAGCTTCCTGTGATGATGTAAGATTTCCCGTCTGAGCTTTTTCCCATTGACTCCTGAGGGGCGACAAGTTAGAGGAAGTTAGCGAGCACACGAGAATGCATATGTACACACAGTAAAAACAGCCACCTACCAGGTCGAGCAGGTGCATGTCGCTGTTCTTCACATTCTTCCCTGGGCTGAGCAGGAGTCCAAAACACCTGGAGGAGACACACACAGGTACAGAGAGATGTAAGAAAAGTGATATGAATGAGATTACATAAGGACATTTTAAGGAAAAAACAGGAACCAGACACAGAACAATAAATCTCTCTAAGAAGCAAAACCAGTTGTAAAACCTTGCATATGTTACCGCAAATAGCTTCCTGACCTGATCCTTTAACACAGACCAGAGCACGGAGAATATTAAACACAGCCCGTCAATCCTCACCTTCTCCGGGTTCAAGAAACAATAACAAACCACTGTGAAAATGGAAGTCTGCAAAAAGGTAATGTAATGTTTAAATTTCAACAGATTTATTCAACCGTGGAAAATGAGGTGTCTCGGAGACAGACTTAAAGCAATCACCACTTTACAACAGTCCCAGAACACTTAAACCCCGACAAGAGCTGACACACGGATGTAAAGATGTTCACTGGTTCAGTGTTTATCAATTACAGCTGAGTAATCCCTTTGATATGAAAGTCTGGTTACATTTTAAACTGATGCAGATCAACTGTACACAATGGAGGGGGGGGTGTCACACAATTTTTTGTTTTGTTGTTTTAGAATAAATCATTTGAAGCTAGTGACGTATTCGTATTACAACATTCTCCTTGGTAATTAGTAAAACAATAAAAAAGTACTCAACAGAAGGACTTTGATGAACTTTTTCCTGAGCAGCCTTTAAACTCTCCCCGGCCACTTTCACCAGTTCTTCCGGGAGAAGTTCCCAGGCCACCCGAGAGATATGATCCCTCCAGCCTGTCCTGGGTCACCCCACAGCCTCCTCCCAGTTAAACTTGCCTGAAACACCTCCCCAGGAAGGCATCCTTACCAGATGCCTGAACCACCTCAGCTGGCTCTTCTCGACATGGAGGAGCAACGGCTCTACTCCGAGTCCCTCACCCTATCTCTAAGGCTGAGCACAGACACCTTGTGGAGGAAACGCATTTCAGCCACTTGTATCTGCGATCTTGTTCTTTTGGTCATTACCCAGAGCTCATGACCATAGCTGAGGGTTGGAACGCTAGTAAATCGAAAGCCTCTTCTTCACCACCATGATCCGCATCACTGCAGACCCCGCCCTGATCCACCTGTTGATCTCCTGCTTCATGCTAGCCTCACTCATGAACAAGATCCCAAGACAATTAAACTCCACCACCTGAGGCAGGAGCTCTTCCCCGACCCAGAGTGAGCAATTCACCCTTTTCCAGCTGAGAAGCAGGGCCTCAGACTTAGAGGTGCTGATCTGCTGATTTATATTGTGTGTGCTTTATTTTACCTCTCAATAGCCAGTTCCTTATTGGAGGTCTGCTGAACATAAATGACAATTTTCTTGTCCAATCCTGCACGCAGCTTGAAGCTTTGCTTGTCCTTGTCTTTAGCTACAGCACTGAAAATGAAAAAAAATCTTGTCAGGTAAAAGTTCACAGAGATGAATTTGAAGTACAACTATATGTAGCAGATATGGCGATTTTCACAGAGATAAGAGACAACTTTAAAACAGAAAATGAGACATGTTAGTTTTATCCATCTCTAAACTGTTAATTTTCAAGCTGGACAACTTGTTCATGAAGTTTCAGAACCTGCTAATCAATCAACCAGTCTGATTGGAAAAGAAAAAGTAGGACAATAGCTCAAGTTCAGAGGAGCCTCATTCATCTAAATAAAACTGTGCATAAGAGCTACTTTCAAACACGACCTTGTCATTCTCATGCTCTGGTTCTTCTCCTGTTCTGAAAGCAGGACAGGAGAAGAAGCAGGTTTCAGTCAGAAAAAGTAATCAACATTCTCCACGGCTTGGCTGACATAAATTCCTGAGGAAATACGGAAGAAACCCTCAGGTTCAGAAGACGAAAGAAAGACATTAATCAATTTGAAATCTATTAAAAACATCTGGCTGTGAATGTTAGACTCAGATCACGAAGACAGATCTCTTGAATGCCTTGATACCACAGAGAGCTTGGTCAGCTAAATTAACAGAGTCATGATTTGACACTGTAAATAAAGCATCTGACTACAGAAAAAAAAGCTTATTTACACCCTGCAGAAGGAAACTGTTTTAAAACTTCTATTTGAATTTTATTTTACAGCTAATATTTGGTATCTTTACACAGTTTCCACAGAGCATCCCATATCCTGTTTAGGACCAGAAAGATTGGTAACACACATGAACAGTCAATGTGTACTTGCATGCAAAAGAAAACTAAAAATAATCAACCAAAAGCTAATGAGGAGGAAACATGGGCCGGCTAAAAATATTCCCAGGCATTTTTGTTTGTTTTATTTTGTTTTTTAAATGAGCTGAGTATCTAGGGCTGTTTGTGAATACACGGAAGTGACTCAGTATTACAGCAAAACAAAATAAAGAAAGGTTGGGATGGGAAAACAGGAACTTTCAGATGCAGTCTCTCATATGTGTGAGAAAAAAGTGCATGTGTGGTTAATCAATAGATACGTTCAAAATATATACGTTTTAACAGATATGTTATCTTGAGTCCTATTTCTTTTCACTTTTGACAACACTTCAAAATTGAGAATGTGACATTGATAATTTGGTGAGTGCATCTCAAGTCACGTGGTTTCCATTTCAATTTTTAGATCTAATTAAACACAAGAATCTTAAATGATGGTGCACAACACTCAAATGTGAGTCTCACCTGAAAGTACCCTTGCCATCATCCTCCTTGATCTCCAGGCTGACGGTGAAGGTGAACAAGTCACTGTCAGGAGTGAGTGGAGCGGGCTGCTGAGACGACAGAACGGCCTTCTTAGCTGACCGCCGAAAGGCTGTGGCAAAACTGTACAGTATCCTACTGACCTGCAGGGGAAACACACAATGATCCTCATAAAACTTCAAATGAAGCAACTATAACAAGGTTCAATTCAAAGTACAAGATGCATTCAATCCAATTCAAGACGATGAATACTATTATTATTATTTTTGTCTGTGCAGCAGCTGCATAGCTGAAATATCTTATGCACCACAAAGTTTAGTTTGAGAGACTAAACATCTCAGCACCAACTGACTTATTAAGATTAATTTAAAGCTCAGACCTATGTTATCTGTGGTGAGACACAGGACAGGACGTAAGGATGCACTACAACATATTGTTCATTATAAGTATAATTCAACACTCAGATTCATATTTACCTTTGAATCTGACCATGAGCGTATTGTTTCCAATTACATAAAACAAAGACAGCTCAGTCCTACCAATAACAGCAGAGTTCTGCTAAATCTCCAGCCCCAAAGAGGAGCAGTTTGGGGGGGACTAGAGACTGCCACGTGTGGAAAAACTGGGTGGTAATTTATTTACATTCTCTTAATTTACTTTTCCACTAACAAGACTTCAAATTTGTGAGCTTTACGTCTCGTAAAGAAGAAGTCTTTTATTTTCTGATCATTACTAAACAGACATGTGTGTGTGATAATAAGCAGCACTCTCCCCCCTAACTAGAGGCCCACAGCACAGTGGTTTTGGATCATTTCTAATTCTGGTAAACAGCAGAGCTTTGGGGTTAGTGACTGAGAGATGGTGTGGGGAAACTGCTGTTATCAATAAATAAAAACAGTCTTGTGCTTTTTTTTTCCCCAAGACCTGAGTATAAAGCAGCTTCTAACCTCTCTAACACAAAGCCTTTGTTATATTCCCGGTACTGTAGAAGGACGTTAGAGAATCGCGGGGGGTTTATTTACTGAGAAACAACAGGGAATTGGATGTACACGATGGGGGGTGAGAGTTAGATGAGTCAGATGGGGGGTCACCCCCTGTATTGATGGAATAATAAAATTTACCACAACTGAAGTATTGTTCTGAACTGTTCCAACTGAAGATTAGGAACGGCCCAGTTTTACAAATGTTCTGTGTGTGTGTGTGTGTTTGCAGCATGACGGAGGTGAAGGTTGTTACCCTTCAGCCTGATAATAACCCCACCCAAGCCAAAAAGACATCAAAGTATTATCATCTAGAAAGATCTAGATGTCCAACAAATGTAATCAAAGACGAACAAGCAGTTAGCTCTCAGTTGCTGGAGTTTTATTCCAAGTCTCTGGACAATTTTGTCCTTTAATGCAAAAAATATGAACTAAAATACTGTAGAGAATATTTCAGTGTTTCAATCGTTGGATTTCCAATTAAATTAATTACTTTTTTTAGGACCCTTTAAAGACCTGCAACTTGCAAAGTATCCTTTAATGTTGACCCACCTAGGATGTTTTTATTTTCATCCCCACTATTTGTGTAAACCGACATAAAACTTTGAGACGTTTTTAACTGATGTCATGGCAAAAACCACTGAATCTTTTCACTCCCCAAATTGCTTTTTGTGCACAAATCTTTTAAAGTTGAACTGATGTGAATTATGTAGCACTGTTATCTGAATGAGAACAACAAGTTCATAGTCAAAAAAGGGAAGTGTTGCACATGAGACTCAGCAAGGCTCTGCATCACCATTAACATCAGGAGACGGTTACAGACTCGCCTTGGGGCCTGACTAACAGCTCCTGCAGGGAGGTGGAGGAGGACTGAGGAGGTGGTTTGTTTTATAAATTCATACTGTGTTGCATTTCCATAAAATTCATAAAAAGAAATAACGAGGTTTTTTTTTTTTATCTTTATGAGTAGAAAATGCATCAAATGTTGTTTATTTTTTGATGTGAAGACAGATAAACAAGACAGGAAAAAGACGTGTGGGTATGTATTTTTAAAAACGACTTTAACAAAATTTACATTTGTTTAAATACATAAAATAAAATAAAATAAATAAACAGTGAAAATCCTTTAGATAAGGCTTTACTTTACAAAAATAGATGTCCAAATAAATCACCTTAGTGAATGAATGCACCGGTTTGGTGAGTTTTAGAAGTTGTTTACTGTGGAGGTGAGGCGGATGTGAGGCATATGACTGGAGCAGCTTTTTCCTGAAGGAAGAACTAACCAATGGGATGACTCACTACAGTCTAATAGTGTGAATGGGAGGCCAAAAAAACAACAAAAAAAAAAAAGAGACACACAGTGTTGATTGGTTTGTTGCTGGGGGGCTGGAAGGAAGACAAGGGCGGGTGCAGGAGGAAGACTGAGCTTACTGTAAGACAGAGACAGAAATCTGGGTTCTAAGTAAAGGACTGAAATTTTACTGGGGATTATCTGTGTGTGAATTTTTAAACTTACATGCATTAGTGTTTTTGGTTTAAGTATGTGTATCACAGGCGTGTGGCTGGGAAACTGAAGAGTAGAGTGATGTCGGGCCGATAAAGTAGCATCTGTCTGGGGGGCTCTCAGTGACATTGAAGGAGAGTGCATCCATGAAGGAAAAAAATCAGGTCACTGAGCATTGAAACCATCCCGTTTCTGGAGTGGATTCCCTCTTCTCTAGTTTCACATTTCTGTTGAACCTACTGTCTACAAGCAATGACAATCCATCTCCCTTGTAAGATAGCTTTGAGGAATGTTTATGATGTGCATGTGCATTGTAATGCAGCCTGAACTGTATGACATAACTCACTGGGGACCTCTGAGGAAGCTCCCACACCGACACTGATGCCTGAGGGACGAGCTACAGGGACATCAACTATTTAAGACAAGGTCAGCTGGAACATGGCTGGTGATGTGAGTGTGTACATGTGTGTGTACATGAGTACACACTCACAGCAAGTGTGGAATAAAACAGAAGAGTATGTTCATTGTGTTTTAAGAGGTGCTTTTGCTCCCCCTTTGGTTCATTAACTGAATAGCAGTACATACTGATTTTACATGCATTCTCATTAATGTTAGTCTGTTGTATAGTGTGCTATGTTTTTAAGATCGCAGCATGGAAAAGAGTGGTGTGTATTGAATTTTATTAAGTTAGACAACAGCACTCAGTTAATCATTATATGCTCACCGCCTCTTGGATTTGGCAGCGGAACACATGGATCCTGAAGATCTCAGCATTGTAGTGGCTCTCAGTGAAGGCGAAGCAGTCGCTCTCTGGTGTGCCATCATGGCCTCGTACACAGAACAGAATCTTATAGATAGGGTAGTTGGCAATCTCTGTGCTGTTGTTGGGGTCCAACAACCTGTTCCAATGTCAACAAAAATGATGCTGTTTTAAGTCGTTATTGAACGTGAATATTAAATATGCAAAAGCATGCAGACACATCTTGCAGTGCACTGTGGAGGTGCAACCAAAAATCAATATAATTAACTAATGATCCATATGTTCCCCTACCTGACGGTGCCTTCAGACACGCCTGGCACAGACAGTGTGACATCCAGGGGGAGTTGGCACTGCCCTCTGAGGATACTCATCATACGGAGAGCCTCCACCTCACTCCGAGGGGCATTGACAGAGGCGCACCCCAGATATGTCAGCTGGCTGAACACAACGCTGTCCTCATCAGGAATGGGGCTGCCAGGACTGCCGTCTGATGACGACTCATCAGCTGCAAGGTGGAAGTTAAAACACAGGAAGTTGCATTGGTGAAAACAAGCGATATAACAATTTGGATGACTTGCAGCATGTGATTTAAAGCTTCAGGTGCAGCTGTGATTAAACTAGTAATTAAAAAAAAAAAATCTATAAAGCTGAAGTTCAGATCTGCTGTGTGAGCTTTGCAAATGTGTGAAAAGAGGATTGAAACAGTCACGTCCTCACATCCTGGCTCACCTCTATATGACCTCTCATTCAGCTCACTCTCCTGGGCTGTCTGAACAGGAAGCACCATCTCCAACTTGGGCGATGGTGCGCTCAGAGGGTCAGAGCCTGGCGGTACAGGTGACGCTGTGGTAGGAAGAAGGCCATGGTCACCCCCACCGAGGCTGGCCATCCCTGTGTCTGATCCGAGCCCTGTGCCAGCTACCGATGGGTCCATGAGGACATCTTCTAACTCTGCCTGGAGCTGCTGCTCACTTCCATTCCCCACAATCTGATACACACACGGGTATAGAAACACACACACACACACACACACACACACATAGAAAACAACCACACAACCACAAAGGGAGGCACAGAAAAAAAATTAATTTAATAAATCACAAGAAAATGATCAACACCAAACAAGATCATTGTAATAATCACCATCACATATCAAATTTAAGCTTATTCATAAGCCAGCTGCATTAAAATTGTTTCTTTTAGCAAGTAGAAATGTGGTTCTGCCTGTAACAGTGATCTCACCATTCAATTCAAGTGTTTGATTGCAGCAAGTTTAAGAACTAAAGGTGCCTTGTGTCATGTCGAGTACCAAAGATCAATAGATTCAGTATTAGTGATTAGTAGGTAAGTCAGTTTACAGTGTGAAATACCTGTATCAAGACATCAGGAGAGCCATGCCAACAGTGACTGTCTGTGAGCTTGTTTCGATGCTACCGAACGCAAGTTTAAGGTTGAACAAACAGCAGAAAGCCACAAAATGAGCCACAGCCATGTTTCCCTGCTTTTGGTTGCAGCAGCCAAACATTAGGTAAGTAAGGCACCTGCTGTACCGAGCAACAAAAGATAAACATCTGACTTTGCTGTCTTTGTAGTCAGTATTTTACAGAGGAACAATTTTCCAAGTAGACTCTCATAAATAATATCTGTGTCTTAGAGGTTAAAAGAAATTCGTTTTATTCCTGTTAAACAGTTATCTTTAGCCTATTACGAAAAAACTACTGAATAATACTGGGATAAAAGGTTGTTCTTTAAAAAAAAATATATCAACGATGTGAACCAGTTAAAAATATATTGAGGTTCATTCACATGTCATTTACAGGTAGTACTACAAGCCTGGGCAGTTGTCAAGTAACTAGAGTCTACAGTCTATATGTAATAAAGGTCTATTTCTACTATCATCACAGCCAAAGTATTAAAGAGCCATCACTCAACAGATGGCAAAAAATACAAGAAGCACAAATAATCACAGACAGAATCACCACGGAGTCACATCACAGAAAGAAAGAGGAGGAATATATATACAAGCAAGAGAAAGATAGAGAGAAGAGAAGGGAAGATAGCGAGAGAAGAGACTGACCTTAAAGCTGACCCCTTCCTCAGAAATCACCTGCATAACAAACAACAAGTTTAGACACACTGACTCCTCTCCTGACTGGATGGACTGACTGGGAGGGAAATGTGCACAAGAGTGTGTCGGCAAAAAACCAAAAACATGATATCGGGATGGCCGAGTGTCAGTGGATGGAGTGATTTCACCACTACACAGTGAGAACGGTGGATGTGTGTCAGGTACTGGTTTTTAGCCATCTGACAGCAAACAGACAATGACGGCTAGTCAGCACAAAACTTCAGCTTTGTTGTCCATCAGAAACAACTGTGATCCTCTAACAGAGTCATGCAATATGAAAAATCCTATTCTCTCCAGGCACAGCAAATGACAGGAAGTGGAGGAGTGATGCCTTCCCATCAGCTGAATGCATTCATGCTCTGTTGGCGCCACCTTCTGGTAACTTTACATCAAAACTCAACCTTCCTCTACAAAGGAAATACAGGTAGAGGAATGACATAAACTAATGGAAACAGGATGAACATGTGAGCCAGCTGCTTTGGTAAATTCAATAGAAAGAAATGTGATAACTATTCAATGGAGAGATACAGAGAGAGGAGAGGAGAGGAGAGGAGAGGAGAGGAGAAGAAACCTGAACCCATTAGAGACACACACAGGATAATGGCTGTCAGCCACGTTTATTTCCTCGAAAGTCTTCCTTCTCTCTGTACAGAGCCACACCCTAGTCACAAAACACCATTATTTCCTCTGACAGTGGGTTCAAAGCAAGCTGCATCACCACACTGTCCGAAAACTAATATCCTCCAGCGTGAGTGCTGACTGAAGCACTGAATACAATAGTAGAGGGCATATGAAAGGGTATGCCCACCACACCAGAGCAAACTGCTCATGATGTCCTCAGACAGAAGCAGCTGATTTCCTGCAGATGTTTTCTCAATGTTCAGTAGCATCAACTTTTGGAAACAGAACAACAAAACTATCCACTGACTTTTAGCTAATCCAAAAGAAAATCACAAAGGGAAAGACGTCTGAGGACGCAATGTCAACATTGTTAATTTTCTAGCCTTACAGCCTAATGTGGATGTGCTCACATTAACAACAATTTAAGATCTGTGAGACGCAAATGAAAAAAGACACAAAGCAAAACACATACATCTAACAGTAACTATGAGAAGAGAGTAGAGTGGGAATGAAAAAGCAAAAAAGAAATGGTTAGTTTTATGGTTAAGAGTGTGAGAATAATAAATGTGAGCTAAATATCACTGCAACTTTAGAAAGACGATCAAGAGCTTTTACCAAGTGGGTGATAAATACATGTTAACAAAGAAATCTGTAAATGATCTGCAATTCTACTGCATTTCTAGCAAATAAATAAACATCAAGGCATTTTGGTAAATCAAGTTGTGGGTCTTCACATGCCTGCAGCACAGTCTGGTATTTTGAAAATAATGAAAGCTTTATATGTGCTTTAATTTTTTTGTGTAATCAAAGCCAGGATGTGACGATGATCAGTAATGAGTGTATTCATTGCAGAAGGCGCCTGAGGAAAGGCCCGAGTCGTCGTTATCACTGTAAATGTCATCAGACCTGTGGTTCTCTGCGCTTAAACTCTGAACAAAATCTCCTTTCTCTTCCTTACACTTCTGTCCATACCTACACCCAACCATCCTTACCTTCAGTCCTGTCTTTTCGTCATCACTACCATTATTAGTGGAGGAGGGTGTCTCGTCCCCCAGCCTCGACACAAGGACAAAGTCCTCACTGTTGAGAGTGGACACTGAGTCCGAAGACACGCTAATCTTCCCCACCGAGCCCTTGTCATCCATGGCTGCCGCTGCTAATTTCAGCCACGCTGCTCATGAATGGAAGACGGAAGGAGGAAGTGGTGGGAGATGATGAGCAAAATCACCTAGAAAAGAAAAAAATAAATAAAAGGAAAAAAGCAGAAAACAGTCATGATGTGATGAAATCCATGAAAAGCATCTTATATTGGCAAGTGGAAACTTATCTAGCCCTCTAAAAAAAACTTTATCATTCACTTTTAGAGCTCTTTTAAACCTCACTTAGAAGCAGGAAATAGAGGATGCAAAAAAAAAAAAAGCAAAGTTCAAGTGAGAGTGGTAGATAAAAATGAAGAAGCAATGATACAGGAGAGATCTGGATCAATTTTGCATATCTGCAGAATAAAGACGAATCATTTGCAAAATAGCTCGATGCAATGCAAAGCCATGGTGATGCAAATGAAAGGGAGGAATTAAGGAACAAGCCGACTTCCTACAATCATCTATTAAATCCATGTCAAGGATTTCTATCAGAAAGTTTCAGCTGCGCTCCCTCCACCACTGAATCACATACAAAATAGGATGTAGCTACTTGATGTGATACCTGGAACTAAAGAAAGAGGGAAGACAAAGAAAGGCACAACAGACGGTTTTGGCAGTGGTTCAAACACAGACCATAACAAACTATTTCTGGCTGTTTCCTCTCACCGCTCCTCCCTCCGTCTCACCTCTCTGCCTTTTTACTCCTCTTCTCTCCACATTTCTCCACCTGCAATCTCACTCCTCTCCTCAGCCCTCGCCCATTTTCTTTCCCCTTACGCCCACCCTTCCTTTCAAAGCAGCTCCAACAATAGAAAAGTAAATGGAGAAAAGGTCAAAACAGTTAATAATGTGCAATCCTTGAGATAATATTGCCTCGAATAGCCCTCGATATTAGCGGCCGTCTCCGTGCACCTCGAAGCTTTTACAACATCTTGTGCTGATATGAGTGTTATTATTATCAGGCTACCCAACACAAAGTGAGTAACATAAACTCACAGCTTAGGGCTTGTTCTTTTTTATCTTTTCAAAGCAAACTGAGGAAATTAGAAACTGTTATTCCTCCAAAAGTTCTGTGTGGTGTTGTTTCACTTGTTGAAGTTGAAAAATGGGGCACGGTGATCCATCGTGGACTCCTGATTTGTGACGATTTGATGAGTTATATCAAATACAAACAAATAGGCCCGTCGCCTTGAAAAATGGCAACCAGGTACAAAGTATTTTTCCACGATACACACAAATCCAACACACCTCTGTTTATCTTCTTTTCACTTCCTAATGTCGTGAAAAAAATCCTCGCACCCACATGCACAAGTTACCACAGTCACCACATGATCTTGCACAAGTATAAAGTATATGTCGGGTGTTTGTAGCCAGTAAAAGGATGAAGTGCTAGCTGAACAGCTTGCACCATCACAAACACACCAGAGGTTATTTGAGCCACCCCTTGTACAGGTTGGTTTAAACCGTTATTGTTGTTATTACTTCATACATGGTCTGACAAAATCACACACTTCCCTGCATTGTTCAGCCCGAGATCAGTATGCATGAGCAGGCCCTTTTACAGCTTTGTAACTCAGGCTATTGTAACTGTGACAGTGTCGTACATACAAAATAGTAACTACAGGGAGCACCTGACAAAGTAACAGTAAATCACCACTGCAAAAGAAAACAAAGCCTCTCAGTCATTAGCAATCTAAAAAGGTCATCACCAGCATCAATCCTCAGTCTCTTCTTATCTATGCAGGCTTTTAATCTTCAGACTTGCAGATGTTTAGATTACTCTTGGCTCAAAGACAACTGATGTCCATTTTTAGCACACCCTCTGCATTAGTGCACCGGTAGTTTTTATTTGTTACATCCGGTCTTGATTAACTTTTTAGTGTCTGCCTGGTCTTTTATTTACTCGTTACAATCTGTAAGTGTTGGTGTTTTGTGTTCCTTTGCTTTTCTGTTTGCTTCTTCATTGTAAACCTGTTTTTAAAAGCACTATACAAATAAAGTTGTTATTATTATTATTTAAAAGCTGTGCTACAACTTGCTGTTAATGTTATAACCCAAACCTTTTTCTATTAACTAATTATCAACAAAATATAATATAAAAATGCACAAGTATTTCAAGGTTTGAGGCTACCTTACCCTATAACTAACCCACTCTGTGAGCCAAACAAACCACAAATTGCTCTCAATTCAAATATTTCTCCAGTTGTGGTAGCTTCTGGAGTTTGTATGTGATGCTCTTGAATTGTAAAGAAAATATGAGGATGATCATGATGGGCCTGTTAGGACCACAGTAAATATTCTCCCTCTCCTCAAAGTGAGTTTAGCATAGACCACTGCTGTTTAACCCTAAAGTCAACGTTTACACCACAAACCTGTGACTTTATCTTAGAAACACAGAAGTTAGCTTCACTAACTCATCCGAGAAGCAAAGACCGTGCATCCTGTCAACACACACACACCCCTTACACACAACACACACACAAGCAGCTGTGTTATTAACACAAATAAGCACACACAACCTCAACACTCTGCCTCTGACTGGCTGGCAGCTCCAACTGACTTATAATGGCTGCCTTGTCACTCCGCTTTCCTCCCCTGCCTCAGCAACAGATCTCTGCCTGCTCCTGCCAAGCTACACTGTTCCTTATCAACCTTTGCAGTGGCTCGGTGCACTTCCAAAGAGACACACAGTCCATTTCCAGGCAGTCAGGATGCTGTGTCTGATACCGAACATTATCTACATGCTTAAAAGGTTCTGAAATGTCTTGAGATTGGAGGATGTTTTCATGCTCATGAGTGAAGCGTGAGAGAGAAGACAATTCATCATCGTGATATTTTCACTTGGTCCAAACCACCCTGGGCTACAGTGGTGACAATTGGCCAAATATGTTGCTGCTCAGATGTTATCATGACTTCTCAGAGTCTCATCTCATAGCTTTAGTCCGGGTGTGACCTGCAATTTCGCACAATTTACAAGTTATTGCAGCAAAAAAAGTACATTATCTGAATCTGTAATAACCATATTTACTGTCAATTCATGTGTAAAACTGTGCACAGTGGAAATCCATGGCTGCCTTTCCCTTTTTTTTTTTGCTTCCTACCCCTCTCCAGCTGAACGGCCTGTTCTGGGCTGCCAGCTGGGCCCTGTGTGCACCTCACAAGGGAGAGGAAAACACAGCCAGACACAGCCAGAGAGCATTCAGGCTTGCAACACAGTCCCTTTCGACCTCACAGCAGTGATTTCAGCCAGGCAGAGATAGTAGCAAGAAAAGAAGACAGTGAGGAAAAGAGAAGAAAGGACAAGAAAAGGTTAACAGTGCACTATGAGAAGTAAACAAAGGGAATAAGCTCTGAATGAGAAAGTCATGACAAAACACTAACTTAGACTGATGTTCATCTCAATCAGTATCCAGAGTAGAGTAGATGCCCATCGTCGGCTATCCAGGAACAAACCCTCTGCATGACTCACACTCACCAACAAAACAATCTCACAATCTGCCGACCACACAGAGCAGGTCTGCCTTTAACTTCTGAAACCGAGCACTGGCTGCAACAAACCCCTTCACTGTGACATGCTGAACTGCAGCCATGTTGTGACTATTTACAGGCACTTATTAAGTGGTGGTGTATCACTACTGCTTCACAAAGAAGAGAAGCTCGGCTTAGAAAGGAAACCGGACACCTGTGGGTGTAAAAGTATACGCAACAACTGTTGTTATGGGTGATAAGCCTAGAAGAAGAAGATAGAAGTGAAAGCAGCTTCTATCACACACACACAGTGCTTTAGACTAAAATAATTACTTACATTTTTATTTAAATGTGTGGCAATCAGGTAGAGTAGGACACATTTCACAACAAACAAAATCCATTTTTATTATCAAGCTTTACAAGACCTGTCCAATATCTTTACAGAGGTTCCAGCTTTGCCCCACGATGACAAAAGTACAGCTAAATAAATAGAGGGCTAGTGTAGAATATTTTGGTTTGGTATTTTAAAAAGATTAAATATGTACAGATGGAAAGTCTTTCATCTATATTTGGGTTAAATGCCTAAATATTCCAAGTGAAATGCAGGGAGAAGAAATTGCAGAAGGATTTATTGTTTGGCTGTTGTAGGTCCCGTGCTATCTATGGTAGAGTCTCTATCTGTGAAGTGCATGACCTATAAAAATATACAGATTTCTGATCACAGTTGTAAACCAAATGGAGAGAAACAAGGCAAGGCGGCAAGTGAAGGAAATGAAGAGTCAAAAGACTGGTGATCAGTAATCAGAAGAAAAAAGTATAAGCTGTACAAGATGAGCAGAGGAAATGTTGAAAAAGAAAAGAAAATGAAATAATGTGAAAAATTATCTGATGTGTTATTGTTTTTTTCATGTGATTAATATCCAAAGTTTCTTGTTTCAACTGAATGAAAGTGGAGCCTGATTCCAGATGACAAACCCAACTGACTGCATCCCATGGAAAACAAGGAATAAAGAAGATCACTGCTATAACTACCGTATTTTCCGGACTATAAGCCACTACTTTTTTCCGACGCTTTGAACTTAAACACCGGTGTTTCTCATGTATCAGCGGCACAAAGCTCGTTGGCTTTTTACAAGCTAGCCGATACATTCAGCGTCCTCACATCAGACCCGGTCAGAGTGGACAGCATGAAACTGTTCGAATAAATTCAATAGCGGCTTATAGACAGGTGTGCTCAATAGTTCGGAAAATACTAGTTTGATTAGGGCTGCATGGTTTCTAAAATCTCCTGTGTTTGCTGATGAGATGTAATCTTCAGCTCCATGGTATGAAGGTGTGGTGAAGGCGTGGAGGTGGACTGGACAATGTGTGGATTCTAGTTTGCTCAGTCCACCCCTACTGGCTGGGTAGCTAAAACTAGCTTAGCCAGCTGTCTGCAGATATCAGCTGGTGTCTTCTCAACACAAACACTGCAGAGGATTTAGTAAACCAATCTTTAATTTGTGTCCTGTCTATCATCAGTGTGATAATGCATTTATTTTTAAACTATGATGATGCCCTTGCAAGTCCACTTCATGCAGTATTAGCAACTTTATATTCAAAGAAACAAAAGTGTTGCAAAATGTAGAAGAAATGTAGCTTCCCTGTTTTGCTATTTAATTGAATGTGACTGAATTACTGAGAATCACATGATCTGCAACCATGCTACTGGGTGTGTGTTTAACAAGTAGCATGGACAAAATGTGACTATTAAGAGGAACTGAAAATACTGAGAATGCATAAGCTATTGCATGTTAGTCTGTACATAAACATCCAGTATATTCACAAACAAACTACTCTCCACTGCAGTTTGTCAGGATGGACCTAAAATATAAATATCACTGGTCCCCAAATTTCTCTCTGTCCTGCAGGTAATAACTGGAAGTTTAAATAATAATCTGAATGAATCTAAAGTTATTAGATATTAAAGCAATTTTGAGTCCTCAAGTTATAGTTTCCAAGTTGCTGCTGATGCCAGTCTGAGACTGAACTATGACAGCAGCAATTACAAGGCGGCACAACGAGAAATAATGGTAATGTGAAACAGTAAAATGCCTCGATTAGGATTGACAGGTTTTGTCTGATTCGTGTTTTTTTAATCGCTTTTTTTCTGCTTCATTCAAATAAATTCTTCTTATTCTTCAGCTATTTATATTAATTATTACTACTGAATAATGCAGTTAGTGCACTGATCAATGTAAATCATCAAATGAACAACAATCTATGCACTTGTTCCCAAAATTCACCACACCAAGTAGTTTAATATTCAGGATCTGTGTTGCATACAGACAAATATGTGTTTTTTGAGGGTTTTTTGTGAACATGTGTCACCTGCTTTATCTACAATGAGGCCTTGTAACGCCTGAGTAACAAGAAGCTGAAGTGAAACAAATAGGTGACTGACCTGTAGTGGCACCTGGCACGTTTGGCTCAGAGCTACCACACATTATCTACCAATGTTGAAACCAAGCGTTACTGGTTTTAACAATACCATTCTTGGCAGGAACAATAGAGTTGGGCGGGAAGTGAAAGAAACCTGGAATTTACCAGTAACTCAGCACAGTACATCCGTCTGTGTTGCCACTACTTGTCCTCTGAACAACTTGTCAAACTACAAAGTTAATATTAAAACACAGAACTGAGTTAGATTTTGTTCAGGACATGATGCTGTGTCCTAGTCAGGATCTAAGAAGTTAGCCTAAAAGTACTGACTATATATGCACAAAGTTCCTCTAGAGTAACATAAGGTATTAATGTTAATTGTACACTTATAAAGCTAGTTTCCAGATGTATTACAGCATTTATTTTTCTCTGTCACTGTGCTGATGTACCAGTAAAATGTCTTAAGGGGGTTCAATCCATATGTACAAATTAAGGTGACAGCAGACAGAGCTCAAGCCTCTACAAAAACAAAACAATCAAGCATCAATCAAACAAAATAAATGAGGCAGGAAAAAAAAGAACAATAGGCTATATAATATTAAATTTAAGCCTTTGGAAATTGCTAATTGCATTGTTTCAAAACACAATGTCGATTTGATTATTCATTAGATTCTACCACACACACCCATCCACAAAACAATCCTGCTTGGTTACTTCCTTATCATGTGACAATAACAATGTTTCGGTAAACAAACACTGTCTGGATTAGTTCACTGTGCCAGAATACAATAAACTAACAATCTCTAGTGCAGTGAACAGAAAACACTACAGCTTCTTTGATCAATAACAAACTAACTATATTAAAGACGCCTAAACCAAACTGTAACACTACTGATCTATAAGTGCTCTTATGAAGTTATTGACTCATCCATCCCAATTTCACATATGTTCCTCATGCATGCTTGTCAATGTGAACTTGATTAAGATCCCAGTGTATGCCCTAAAAACAGAAAGATTCGTGATATTCATTATATTATACAGGGTAAAAGAGCTTACATTATCCACTTTGATAACGTTATACTGGTAGGGTATGGACTGTAATTGGCTTTATGGGCTACTACTTAATCTGGATACAAGCAAACCTGTTACCTGTCAATGCAGCCTGTTAAGCCTCGTTAGGCCTTTCAGACATCACCGTTTTTTAATGAATAACTGGACAATAATGCTAAACAGTATTTGCTCGATGAGGTTGGTCGAGCCCAGCTAGCTCTAATGTTAACTTATTGCCCCAGTTAGCCCTCACCTACCAGTCAAACGTTAGCTAGCATAGCTACAGCAGCCATCGGTATAAAGTCCGGTAAATATATTTAACTACACAGTTAACATGTAGCCAAACTATTCTGTTACCACAACGCAATCAGTGTAGACTGCTGTGCAAAAGTGTGGGCAGTAATTTGGTGAATAAAGCCGCTGACTGGCCCGCGTTGGACACAGCCTTGATACAGGCCATTACTCTATTATGGCTGGTTAGCTAACGCCTGCTAGCCATGCAACCAACAAATATGTATTTTTTTGTCTTATCTCCGAGAGACAGCGTTTCACTTTGAGGAGAAGTGCGTGTGCAAGTGCAAGAACAGCTTACCTTTATTCCCACAGTTATTTTTATTCCAGTGGCGGTTGGCACTACATTGCACTTTCCCAGTAACATCAGCAGCCAACAGCATCCAGCCGAGCTGTAAACACAAGCCCAACCAACCCGCTGACAACCGCACTGCGCATGCGCCTGTCAGTGCTCCTCTCCCCTGTGCAGAGTGACTGGAGGCGTTGGTCTTACCTAATAACATGACCCAGAGCTGACTGCAGGGTTAAAGTCCAATCCAGATCTTAAATCAAGTCTTACTTCAAATTAAATAAGTCTGGGTCTCAAGCCTCAAGTCCTCAAATCACCATTCACTGTAAAATTATAAGTCAGCTGCAAATCTTTGTTTTGATGCATACCACTGAATGGCATGTTATTGAGGTTCATCTTTTTTGTTCTTTATTTGCTGCTGAGGACAAGCAATGTAAAACAAAACAAAACCAAAAAAACACGAGGGCTGATAATTAAACTTTCAGGGTGAACGAGTCTATACAAAAAAACAACAGTAAACACATTACATACTAATCCGTGGCTTGTTTGCAATTCTGATATTTATAAATAAGTATATAAAAATAGGTAAAAGGTTTAAATTTTACATGTTTATTTTTTTCATATGTACGGTCATGTACATTTCTGTTACATCCTTATTTCTATATTTTTTTATTCTATATTTGTGTATTTGTGTACACTTCTGTTAAAATACTTGGTCCTATTTTAATTTCATTTTATTCTATATCCATGTTTTGTGTTCAGTTATGCTAAACCCTTATTTCCATATTTCTCATTGTATATTTCTGTATTTTTATCATCTTTTTTCTTTTTTTTGTTCTTTATGTTGCACTCTGGGCTTTTTCTTATCTTATCTTATCTTATCTTATCTTATACAAGGACTACCTACTGCATCATTATACACCTCAAAACTTTAATGTTTGTTCCTTTTAAAGTAAATGAAGTCCTTCATTTGGAGAACTTAGTGACATCTAAAATCTACATCTCCAAATGCTCAACTTTGTCTACCTTAACCCTTAGCTGGTTTCAGTATCCTGACAGATTGTCATTTCACAAGCTGTGATATACTTATAATGTATATCTTAATCCAAAATAACAGCCAACATGAACAAAAACATGTACTAAGTGTTGTTATTCATCATATTTTGGGAGGATTTTCTTTAAGGATTTTTGTTTTGTTTTGTTTTCCTTTGATAATGTAAAGGTCTGAAATATTGATTACACCCTATTTTACTCTTACATGTCTAATAGGGATTAAATGTTCACTGATACATGCCAATTCTTTCCCCACTTTTCTACAATTAGGTACACAAAACCTTATAGGAATATAGGAAAATTACAGTTTATAAAGTCTTTTAAAAGTTGACAAAAAAACTACATTTAAAGGAGAAAAGATGTATTTCTCTTAAATGGGTAAACATTGTCTTCCCCTTCGACTTGGTTGTAGTGTGATTTATGCACAGGGAAAATCCAAATTAATCTGATGTAAATCCATAAAATTCCTTTGTATTTTGCTGTAGTTTGATGGGGATGGCATGGCCCACTTGTTTACACCAAGACAGAGCACAAAAATGAAGGAGGCAAGCTCTTATTAATCTACCAACTATGTCCTCAATTCAACCACCAAACCACAGCAGTCAGCTGTAAGAAACACACCCACTGTCCTCATTGTGTTGTGGTTACGCTGGCCCTTCCTGTCCAGCTCGTCAGGGCTTGTTGTTTCCATCAGATATACCAGCTGACATAAAGCACGCCTCCATTTTGACAGAATAAACACCTATTCACTACAGGAGAGAGGGTTTCTTCCACACATACATAGATTTCTGAAGATTTACCAGTAATGCAGACTACCTAGTAGTCTATTTTTTACTCAGATACATTCAGTGAGTTTTTTAGCGATCCCCCATGAGTTTTCTCATTGGTTTGCGTGATTAGATTTGAGCAGTGCACAACAACACAACACTAAGGGAGAAATATGCTCCTATGTTTTGAAGAAAGATGGATGTCATATTTGGATTATATGCTGAACAATTCTGCCTCATAAACATCCAGAGAAAAAAAGAGACGTTCATTAATCCCTTTTCATAAGAGAAGCAATATAAATCTAATAAATACTGCCATCTTAATGTGTCCTGTCATGATATGACAATCACAAACCACAACAAGAACCACAGAGAGACACTACTGTTGTTGCTTTATTATAGCATGCAATTTCATGTGCTGAAATCTTCCTTTTCATAACTCCATCTCCCAGTGCAACACAGAAGCAGGACGCTGCTCGGCCGAGCTCTCTGTAGGTCAGTGTAATACAGTTGAACAAGTCAGAAAAATGCACAGAAGAATCAATCAGTCAGTAAAACAAAACTCAAACAGTTTTATCAATTATTAAAAGCACATAGATCATCATCACCATAGGTTAGACTTTACTCCAGTTCTGCATTACCGTACAGTAAGTAAAAGGGAAACCTTTCACAATGTGATATTTCCAAGGAAATAAATGGAATACATAACAGTATTATTCATTTTGGGGACATTTTAGATATGCTGTCTCTTAAGGATTGTATTTTCCTCATTCTGAAACATTACACAACTGCCCCAGTGATTTAAACATTTAAATATTTCTGATTATCACAGGTTGTATAAATGAGCGTCTATACTATAAGTCCATCTAATGATGGTGCCAGACTGTATACAATAACGGATGTGTACCATCTCTTAATAGTTCATTTACATTTCAATCGAACAATAGATTCGCAAATAAAATGTCTAATACAGACATGAATAGTCAGAAAACATCAGTTCATCATGTTTCACAATCAACAAACAGGCTTTTTTTCCATATAATATAGAATAATGAAACACTTTCTTGTCTAATAAAAAAATTCAACAGTTTCAGCAAACTCTCAAATTCAAAAACAAAGCAGACTGAGAAGAGACCAAGAAGGAAAAATACCACAACGACAACCAAATGTGGTTATACCAATAATCGTAATAATAATATAATCTCTATTAAACAATAATTAATTTTCATAAGCAAGCAATTAAAATGCTGCAAGCAAACTTCAGCACTTGACGTGGCCACACAGTGGGCATGTGCAGAACTCTTACAGCGCTGGGAGTGTTGTATCACAACTACAGAATCGTCATTACTCCTCCGCCATTACAAGAGGGACTATATCGCATGCATGACGCAGGTTGCAGGAAGGACAAAGGTGATAGGGTGAAGGAAAGTGGGGAGGGGCAGTCAGGGGCCCCCGTTGGCAGTGATGGGGGGTGGTGGGTG
>OOFC01048142.1:11117-30044 GCA_900323345.1 Pseudochromis fuscus
TTGTGATTTTATGAATACTGTTTATTCCTCAGTATGGACTGCGATGAAGACATGAAACTAGAATACCTTCACCTGATGCTCAATCTGACGCAGAAGAAGCACAAATCAGGAAGAGGATCCTGGAACAAGAGTGATAAAACTATACACTATATACAAGGCTAAATGCATAAATCCTGTATTTCAATCATCTTTAAATGTAAAAATGTGTACACAAAAAACATCTATAGTTTGTGCCATAGGCTATGATATGGCCACCCCTGGTCTATGGTAATAGATGTCTATGGTAGAGCCCGAACGCTTTTATTTTGTAATGCATCACCTTTTCCTGTCCTGACAAAATAAGACGGTAGTGTGACGTCCACAGTGACGTATTTTTTTTTCTTTTAAACAGACAGGATCCGCCTCAGTAGAGATGCCCCCTTTGTGCCAACACGTCTGAGTTTTTAGTGACTGCCGGCTTTTAACGCACCCACCAGCCAAAACATACACCCGATAAAACTGCTCCAGACGTTTATTGACGATTAATATGACCAGTACCGAGGTAAGATTAATGTCAGCAAATCAACTCAGTCCGCTGTCCACGTGTTGTTGTAATGCTCAGCTGTGCGCTAAAAAAACAACCTGTCAAACTGTGGAGCTCTGACCACTGGCTGCAGGCGCATTGCCCCACGTTAAATATCTAAAGTCAGTGTTTTATTTATTTCCTTTTTAATTAAAGCTAGTAAACGTTCATGTTTTGCCCGCCTGCCTCTTTGCTGCCCATCAGGGAAGCAAACTTTGGGGAGGTCGTTTCGTGGGAGACACAGATCCTATCATGGAGAAGTTCAATGCATCCATCGGCTACGATCAGAGGATGTGGGATTCTGACATCCGAGGGAGCAAGGCTTATGTTAAAGCTCTGGAAAAGGCCAAGCTGGTCAGCACAGAGGAGATGGAGCAGATCTTACATGGGCTGGATCAGGTGAACACCCACACACAGCAACCTAATGAAACTTCATCAAGAGTTGCATCACAAGTCCACGCTGAGACTTGAATAAGGAGTGTGATTTATACACTTACTGATAATAGTTATTATGATTGCATGCTTTGTGGTTATGTGTATCACTGTCTGCTCTTCGATGTGAAGGCTGGACAGTAGATGACAGTTGAAAATGTGCCATGGTGCAGGATTCCTCTGTATTCTGCTGAGTGTGTGGTGAACAATAGTATCATCATGTGACAGACATCAGCTGCCAAACAGCTTCTGTCTCTTCACAGGGTGGGTCTCTGTTCAGATGTTTTGCTTTGTCAATGCAAGTGACAGTTGGTAAACAACACAATACAGGCATCTGATGCTTTGATGTAAAAAAAAACCAAAAAAACAAGCATGACCAGTGGGTTCACATATCAGCTGCATGCTGTAGTTTAAATGCTGCTGTTTATTTGTTTCATTTCACTTTAAAACTATGCAGCATTACACTCTATGTATGTATTTATCCTCATTTTATCCTCCAGATTTCTGATGAGTGGTCTAAAGGTGTGTTTGTGATTCAACCTGGTGATGAAGACATTCATACTGCAAATGAGCGCAGGTTAAAGGTGAGGTACAGCTTGTTTGTGCATTATAACTCTGCAGAACAGTATTTTACCTGCTTGTGTGACACAGCATGGTTTGATCTTTAATCAATGTTTTATGACATGGGACATATCTATGTAGTCCTCATGAAATAAGCAAGCAAAACATTTTTCTTTGTTTGTTGATCAGCTAAATTAAAGTATTAATCTTGTTTATAATAAATTGTATTTTCGGATTCTGTTGTTATGCTGTACTTGTGTGGCATAGAAATCAGACAAGGCAATTCAAGGATATGTCTGATGATACTGGTCCTTCAAACAGGTGCTACCAGTGTAATTAAAGTTTGAGGTATTCGTCTGCAATATTCACCTCCATTATTGTTCATAAGCTTTTGATATGCGTGTTGTTACATGTTACCCAGTATGACATTGGGTAACATGTTCCTTCATTACAATGAACATGTGCACTGTAGTTTCATTGTAATCCCATACATACTGTCCTAGTGATACTTATTAAAACTCAAAAGTGTGTTATTCCACTGCTGAAGGGCACTGCTTAACAACAAAGAATCACATATTTCTGAGAACCACAGTTGGAAAGTTAAAAAAAACTTTTTTTACTGCCTGTTTTCTAAGGAGTTGATTGGAGTCCCTGCAGGGAAGCTGCACACTGGCAGGAGCAGAAATGACCAGGTTTGTTATTGCATGGCTATAAAACAGAATCAGTTACTATGTGAAGTTATACACTGTTTTATTTGTGAGTGACTGGTTGGTGAAGTGTTCTCTGACTGTGCTGTGTGTACTGTGGCTGACCAGGTAGTGACTGACATGAGGCTGTGGCTACGAGATGCCATCACCACCCTGATGGACAATGGGCTGCAGCTAATATCTACCATGGTGGAGCGGGCAGCGGCGTAAGATAAACACACACCGGCATAAAAAAACTCGCAGTCCTATTTGTAGCTGTGCTTTCTGAAGGTGGTCATTCTGTCACTTCTTTCTAAACCATAGAGAAATTGACGTCCTTTTTCCTGGTTACACCCACATGCAGAGGGCTCAGCCAATCAGATGGAGCCACTGGATTCTCAGGTGAATGTCCTGAAATGCATATCTTCCACATTTCATATTAGCTGTTGTGTTGATCATGTCAGTCTCCTGCTTCTCTTTCCACCAGTCATGCTGTTGCTCTGAGCAGAGATGTGGACCAGCTTCTGGAGATCAAGAAGAGAGTTAATATTTTACCTCTGGGCAGGTATGCTGTGACCACACTCAGTGTTTGACAGTGATTTACAATCACAGACAGACATCAGTTCATAGTAATGATTCCTGCTGTTTTCAGTGGTGCCATCGCTGGAACACCATTTGACATTGACAGGGAGCTAGTGCGGAAAGGTCACACCACTTTTGTTATCATCTTTCACCCATGTCTTATGAAATATGTTTTTTTTTTTTTAAACATTTCTCCTCCTTTGGATCTGTAGAGTTGGCGTTTGATGGCATCAGTCTAAACAGCATGGATGCCACAGGCCAAAGAGACTTTGTTGGTATGTAAAATGTACATGTCACTCAGCCAAGACTTTTTTTTCTTTATACCCTAAATTTCTCGGAGTCATTTTTATATTTGTGTATCCCTGTGTGTGTGTGTGTTTCTTAAGTGGAGTTCCTGTTCTGGGCATCTTTGTGTTTGACCCACCTCAGTAAGATGGCAGAGGACCTGATGCTGTACAGCACAAAAGAGTTCTCGTTCATCGCCCTCTCTGATGCCTACAGGTCCGTGTGTGTTTGTCTTTCTGAATGACATTTTTTAAGATTGCTCAACTTTGGATTAAATTTGCACAAAGCTACATGTGTGAACTACAACTAACTTTAATACACAGGTGAGGCAAAACACTGTGATCACTCAGAGTTGAAGCAATAACACAAACAATTTTGTAAACATTGGCTCAGTTCAGAGCCTGGGATGTAGATGTCAAATGTCAGGTGTCATAGTTACGTTTTTGGCTTCACCAGAAACAAACAGGCAAGATGATAGAGACAATGAAAAGAGAAACTTGTGACAGGGTGATGGGAAATGTCCTGAAAGAGTCTGATCTGTGGACGTAGATGATCTGCTGCTAGTCTTGTGGACAGCTTCAGGTAGTCACAGCACTTTGGCTCATCAGTGTCTATAATATAAATCATAAATAATATCTGGGTTAACTATATTAGTGACAATTTCCAATCCAATCTCATCTATGTAGAGTCTCACATACATATCTTCCTGTGTGTTTGTTAACATGGGCAACATTTAACAAGACCTGTCTTAACATTTGCAACTTTCAAACTAATTATTTCTTTGACATATTGTTCTATGTTTCAGTAAATGAAATACTGGCATTTAAGTTCCTTAGATAGTATAGCTAATCCTAAATTGGTACATCTTACTATTTTAGCATTATTTTTAGTTTAGCATAAATACAGCTCCCACTGTGGTGGAATAAAATGATGACAGGAGATGGTATGGTGAAAGGTCAGCCTGTGGCGAGACTTTTATTGTAAGACCAGAAATCACAATGGTTGCAGAGTTGTCCCCAAGAAAAAGTCTGACTAGGATCTGTCAGGGTGTTGTTATTATAGGTTCAGATTGTGTGCGTGTTGTTTGGGTTTTCTATAGGCCTGGGTGCCTGTGTGTCTGCCTACTGGTGAGATGATGGTGTTTGTCTCTAGATGTCCCTGAGTGTGTTCTGTCTGTTCTGCCTTGGTATGTAAGCTAACTCTCAGGTCCTACTGACCTGAGGAGAGGAGGGTAAACTAGGTCATATGTCAGTGTTAGGTACTATAGAATTTAGTAAATTCTTACACCACAAGTAGAAGGGCTGATGTAACACGCTGTGTGTTATCAAAATGAAAAGATCAGTGTAAATCGCTGTTGTCATTGAGGTCTTTACCATTGTAGATGTCATTTTTTTAAAAAACAAATTGTGGGATTATTATGAACTGTTGTGGTTTTTAAGGTGCCTCTTGTCTCTTCCAATATTTGTATGTGTGCAGCACAGGCAGCAGTCTGATGCCCCAGAAGAAGAATGCTGACAGTCTGGAGCTGATCAGGAGCAAAGCTGGTCGTGTCTTTGGCAGAGTAAGACCTCCAACTATAGACAAACCCTTGTTCAATCATCAGTGTGTGTGTTGGTTGAAGACTCATGTTGTGTCACGACACATCGCCTGGAGGCTGTGTCTCAATAGCTCACACTGTCTCTTTTGGTGCGATGATTTGAGATGTCCACACTTCCCATAAATCATTTCTTTCTCTTGTGAGATGGTTATTTATTGGCTTTCTTTGTTACTGATTACAATGTGTTGAAATGCTCGAAGCGCTGAAGATGTTCTGTGTAAACCAGCGCCCTCATGTGCCAGAAAGCTGTCACTAGTTTTTATACAGAATCAAACCATCAAAAATTTGTGTAAATACGCAATGAAAAAAAAAGTATTATTTTTATGGTTATTAAAGGACTATTCCAAAGTTTATGTCAAAACAATATTGAGGCTTAAAGGGCATATAAGACACAGCAGTAACAAATCATCACACTAATGTATAAACTTTTAAAAAGTTGAGCTTTGTTGATAAACTGTTACCTTTTAAAAGCAGCACATTCAGACAGACTATGCCATCACTCACTGCTTTCTTTTGTAACTTGTATGATTCCTCACAATTTCCACTGGAAACTGAAGTTTGAATTTTCTGTTTCAGTGTGCTGGCTTCATGATGACACTGAAGGGCCTCCCCAGCACCTACAACAAAGACCTGCAGGTAGGAAATATCATCTTTATGTGCTTTCAATTCATGGGAACTACCGTATTTTCCGGACTATAAGCCGCTACTTTTTTCCGACACTTTGAACCCTGCCTCTTAAACACCCGTGCTTCTCATGTATTGGCGGCACGAAGCTCGTTAGCTTTTTACAAGCTAGCAAACTCCGTGCCGCTGATACATTTAGCCTCATCACATCAGACCCGGTCAGAGTGGACCACATGAAACTGTTCAAATAAATTCAATAGCAGCTTATAGACAGGTGTGCTCAATAGTCAGGAAAATCCGGTATTCTTTTCTAGACATTTCTCTCTCACTTCTTCTGTCTTTGTCCTTGTCATTCCTCTTCAGGAGGATAAGGAGGCCATGTTCGACTGCTATGATACTGTTCATGCTGTGCTGCAGGTCACGACTGGTGTTATGTCTACTCTTAAGGTCAGAGATCTGGTTCACTGTTCTCTACTTTGAAAAAAACCTTACAGCCCAAAGACACTGCTTGGTCACTTTGGTACATGATTGTAGATCAAAATGCAAACTTTTAAAAAGTTTTAATTGCTTGTTTCTCTTTTATTTACTTAACATTTTTTTGCTTTTCCTAAAGAATATACAAACCTTTCATGTTTGTTAGAAGAAAGACTGTGAATTTATCTCCCAGACTAACTCCCTCCCACTTTCCATGATTAAAGTATCTATCTGTACTATTCAGCAACAGTAAACTTCAATTTTAAACACTGCACACAGTCTTTTCTGATCTTATCATTAAACATTAACCATTGGCAAACGTGCAGCTGTGCAAAACAGCATACCCATTTTCCTGAGGTTCTTGGACCACATTTAAATGAAAATTGGAAGTTGTGATTATTTGTGTTGAGGGAAATAAAAGAAAAAAACCTTCTAAAGTAGAAAAAGTGTGAGTGTGTTTTCTTTGGTTCTCTTGTTTTCAGATCAACCAGACGGTGATGGAAGCAGCTCTCAGTCCTGACATGTTGGCCACTGATCTGGCCTATTACCTCGTAAGGAAGGGGGTGAGTGATGTCTACTGTGGATGTGTTTTAAAGTCAGTTGAAAAGAAACTGTGTGTTTCAAGGAAGGAAATAGAAGTATGAATATTTTTAAGGGGCTGTATCAAGATAAGTTTATTGACTAAGTTTAGTAGCTCATGTGTCTGTATATGTAAAACCTCTAGAATGACCCTTTACTTATATTTTTATTGATTTATTGTGGTATTATAATATTATTATTACAGTATTTCTCTAAATAAATGTACTTGTCACTGCTGTCTGCATACATTTCCATCAGTAGTCTGTATTATTTGTTGTTCTTTGGAGCTTTCTGGTGGAGAGCATGTTGTATAAGGACTGTAGGGGTAGAACATAGTTTTTCATTTGTTCGAAACAGCACAAAACTTTACTTAATTTTGACTTTTTGTTGTTACTGATAAAAAAATCTTTTTACATGTGTTGTGAATTACAGTGTAACCACGTTATTCTGTGTTGTAGATGCCGTTCAGAGAGGCTCATGGTATCTCCGGCAAAGCTGTGTTTACAGCTGAATCCAGAAATATCGCCCTGAATCAACTGACTGTGGAAGACCTGAGTGCTATCAGGTGGCGGCCTACTTCTCATGTTCACTCACATGCTATTCTGGCTGGATAAATATCTTTTCTTCTAATTTACTTCTAATTTATCGTACAGACAATATTTCGTCCTCCAACTATTTCATCACATAATTTAAATTTTCCTCTTCTCTGTATCTGCTCTGCTGTTTCAGCCCTCTGTTTGGAAGTGACGTGTCCTCAGTGTGGGACTACAGGAGCAGTGTGGAGCAGTACACCGCCCCTGGAGGCACAGCTAAGAGCAGCGTCACTGCACAGGTGGAACATCTGAGGAACTGGCTGAAGAAACAGGCTCAGTGACCTCCACCCAATTTCAACAACTGAATCAGGATTACTGTTGGGATCAAGTTTAGTTAAGTATAAAATGCCAGCTTGAGGTCAAAGGGAATGATGTAAAACTTGAGAAATACATGGCCTTTTTAAACTGTTCTCTTTTATTTAAGTACAAGAAAACCTGGAGTGTTACTGTGGGTCATGCTCAAATCAAAATGTTACAATGACCTGGCCAAGGTAAAATCAAGCACAACATAAATAAAGATTGTTGTTACAGTCTGACGCATTGACTGATTTCCAGCAGAAAAACATCTTTTATGCTCCTGTGTGGACTCATAAAGATAAGATGTGGTAATTATTTAAAGGCACACGATTGTTTTAACATGGGTTTCTCTCTGCCTACTGTTACAGTAACAGTAAAAACTAACATATATACTGCTGCTGTCAGTGTAAAGTTAGTCAGCTTGGTGAAATTCACTTGAAAAGGTAATGCTTAACACAGACAGGTGAGGAGGCAGAGCAAATTTATTTATAACAGTAATAATGTTTTTCAGCAAAAGTCCAATATCCTGTCGGGTGTAAGTAAGAAACTTTCTGTCTCAATGGTAATCCCACAATAGTTTGAACAAATCCACTGATTCGTATCATCCACTTTTTGTTTTTATAGTAAATTAATCTCATAAAGGTTGACTGTATACAAAACAATAGACTTAGTATTTAAAAAAGGCCATGTGATGAGCATGAATAATGAAGAAGCTGTAATTCTGGTAAAGAAACATGTTTATCTTGGTCTAAAACTAAATAGTTTTTCCACAAATAAGCAAAATGCACAGTACATTTAGAAAATGCCTTAATTAACTGATACTACATTCAACACAGAACGAGACACAAAACCAGTAAAGAAGTGGAACAGCAGTAGTGTAGATGTGAAGTCCCCCAGCTTGAAAAAAACCTATTATAAACCTTTATTCTACATATTTATTCATCACACATCTGTCTGAATTAAAATAAAACAATTATAAACATCTAAAGAAGCAGATCAGAGGTTATATAAAGTAATAATGTGCAAATATAGAATATTGAGACCTAACAACAAAAATAGTCAAACTTGACATTCAGATTTGTGCTAATGTGAAGGTCAAATTATTAAAACTCACACAAAGGCAGTAATTTAAAAGTGATGATTACAGAGTCACTTTTCCAATTTGTTTCCACAAAATATGAGTCTACTGTCATCACATCAGCTGTGTGTGGCTGGACCACAGCACCTGGAGCTAAATGCTAACATGCTCACAATAGAAACAGTAAAGACACCATGTTGTCAATCACTGGATGTTCCAACATTGTCTGATTGGCACAAAGTACAACAAGGTACAGCTGAGGTTGATGTGAACGTCATCAGATACATTGACCTGAAGTAAAAGGTTCAAGTTTTTCTTCTTTAGGGAGAATATGAACAGAAATGTCATTACAGTGCAACCAGTAGCTGTCTTGATATTTTCTGTCTGGACAAAAGCAGGTGACTGACCAGCTGACACTGCCTGGTTTAAAGCGGTGCTGCTAGCATGCTCTCTAATAGCTTGTTCAGCAACATTGATATTTAAATAAATGTACATTAAGTATGAATAATGTCCCAACAACTGTACTGAACTCCCAAATGGTAACAGTGGGATTGTTTTGTTGTTGTGGTTGCTTTTTCTAACTATAGCTTCTGAATTAGCAGTGGTCCAAAGAGGCAGTGACACATTAGTTTAACAGTAGCTACAAGTAGATGAGTGTAGTGAATTGACACAAAATAACATCCCACCCTGACCCTGCAGGAGCTCCATACAAATGTAGCACAGAGGAGGAAGTTCTCTCTATACACACAGTAGCTTTGTTACTTAAATCAAGTGTTTTCACGAGTCAGAGTCAAAGTAGCAGACCCATCATCTCCATCACCACCGAGAAAACTCCAAACCACAAGTGGATGGCACTGGGCAGAGCTGTATCTGCCTTGGAGCGGTACACAACTCTTCCGTCCAGAGGCTGTGTGGGTCTGAAAATGTCCGTCATGGGCTGTCCTGTCCAGAACCGACACTGCTTAACTACTGCATCCAGCTGGAGTGGAGAGGAGAAGATAACTGTCACTGACCGAGGAGATGAAGAGGCATCAAAACATGAAGTACTAAACACCTGATATCTCACTCACTAATCCTTTACCTCCAAATATTACTTCCTACTTTTGTCATGACAAGATACAGCCAAAATTGTTTATTTAGTCTGCCTCATATGGCTTCTCTAAATTATGTACAAGTACTGGTAATGAAACAGTTCGCATCTTGGTGACTTTATCTATATGTCATAAGTGGTTTTAAAGCATAAACTGTTTATAGACATGGACGAAGCAACCAGGGTTAAAAAATTAGACCAATGCGGAAGTTGAAAAAAGTGCAATACATCCGACAACCACTAGCTGCTGGCTCCAATAACCTGACTTCAATTTAAAAAATGTCTTTTTCAATCATGAAATATTCAGACAATACATTTTTCCAAGTCATTCTGATGTCATTAGGTAAAGTCAGCTTCTTATCAGTGATCTGGTGTCCATCTGAAAAAAATAAATCATTAAGTAGATATTAGGCTTCAAAAAGAGGAATATTTAGGGGTGTTGTTTGATTGACAGCTCTGATCTTCAGGCCAGACCTCAACTCAAGTCTCATCTACATTTGGTAGTGTCCTCGGAGGCAAGGGATAGACCCGCCTCCATACTCTCCACAAATCAATGGGTGATGTCACATGAGCTTTGTTGATTCTACAGACAGCTGACAGTCTGTGGTTTAAAGATTCAGAAGCTGCTCACCTGTCGACTACTGATGGACAGGGTCTTGTGAAACACTGTCCAGGCAACGGCCTGCTCACATCCTGGAGTTGTCATGGAGCCCACATAGCGGTAGTAACTGTGGAGGTCCTTCGATGCTGGGATGATGTCACTGAGTCTGAAGTCTGGGATCACTGTGGTGCTGCCTTAATGCAGCAAGGAGAGGAGTGCAGGAAAGAAAAGTTAGGATTTGACAGACTGTTAAAAAAACTGATAATGAGATCTCATTCAAGACTCAGGCCACAAAATAATTTGAGCACTGTTTGAATGAATAAACACCATGTATACCATTGTTTTGTACTCGACCCAGTGCAGCTATCACTGCATCCAAATGTGGGTGATCATCTGTTGTTTCCTGAGAGAAGGACACGTCAACATTAGGGCATAGCTCCTATTGGGTATTTGAGAATTAATAATTTATAGTTATGAGGATAAGACCAGGACAATGTGTTACCTCGAACAGGAAGGCGAGCAGAGCTATACCAGCCATGTCATGTTCAGCCTCTGCCAGAGAGCCGTACGGTTCCTTGATGTGGACGATGTGCAGCTGTACAGAGACAGGAGACTTACAGTATACTGGACAAAGCTTTATACTACAATGTAACACAAACCTGTGTCCAAACATTAACTCCCCTTACAGCTTAGTCCTGAAGAAATGAATAATCAGTGTTAGCAATTCTGTAATTCTGATTGGCTGAGACAGATTTATTGTGAAATAGTGAGTACACACTAAAAATGTAAATCAGTTTATGAGATATATTATCACCACTCTTTGTGGACAGTAATCTTCTCAAGTACAGTTGTGTTGTCTGTTTTATACGCAGTAATGAGGCAGAAGAAGTGGTTAGAAAGTGATGTTCATGGATTATGAAAACTGGATGTATCGGTAAACTGCTGTAGAATAATACTGACAGCACAGTTTTAGATGAAGTGGTTGTAACTCATTTAGCTTTACTTAACAGGTTTAAAGAAACACAACAAACACACTGAGGAGATATGCATTTCCATCATACTTCACTCCCTAATGAACAATGCTGAAAAAACTGGCCTGTTACATTTTTTTTTCTACTGTAACGCTTTCCCATAGCAGCAGGGTATATATCAGCTCCTGTACCTCCATGGGGAATCTTTCTCCATCAATGGTGTGCTCTGATCCTGGTCTCCCATTGCCTCCCCAGTGGAAGTGAAACTGGGCGGCTCTGTAGTGACCTGGCAGAGCTCCTCCAGTCAGTCGCACCGACTGGGGCAAAGCAAAGTGAGCTACAGGGGAGAGAAACTGTCTGAACACAGGCAGGAAACTCACAGTATTTGAACAACACAGCTTTTTGTTTTGTGGAAGAGAACATCTGTGTCTGTCAGGATGGGTAAAGTGAGCTCTTCATTACCAGAGTGTCCTTTGTTTTCCACGGTAATGTTCATTGCGTTGGTGTGACCGATGAACTGGAAGGGTGGCAGGGCGCTGTTTATGTGCACTTTGCTGGTGACGATGTTAATTGGTGACTGGCGTAGGCCTCCACAGCTGGGGAACTGAGCTGCCCAGTGGATGGGGTCTGAGCAACACAACCATCAAATGTTAGACTGCACTGACTGAACTGAGCACCGAGGCCACAGAGAAACTCTGACATCCTTTTCCCACGCTGTATTATCACAACTCCATAAAATAAGCTTGATTTGGGCAATATTTAGTTAATTCAATCAAGACGATTGCTCCAGATTCACTGCTTTTTTTTTGCTCTGAGTTTGTCAATCTGGTTTAGATCCTTGTATTGTATTTTGTATTGTATTGTATTGTATCCTTCATATTGACAAAAAAAACACTATAAATCTGTTATAAAGACGAACACAAGTGATTACTTGTTATTCTGAGTACCAATTAAGCAGTTTCTTTTTATACGTTACTTCATGTAACTTCTATTCTTGACCTCTTGACCTACAGCTGGGATTGTCCCTCACTGAACTTTGCTGTGCACAAAAGTACAAAAGTGTCAAATTATTAAATTACTAAAATGAAAAGTATATGATGGTAAGATTTCTGAAAACCTGCAGAAAGTTATATAATGATGTTTTCCTTCTGTTATGAAATGACGTGAAGAATTAGTCGTTATGACCTGAAAGCAGATTTACATGAACTCCTCTACTTGTAAAAAGTGGCTACAATGTATAACATCTAATTTATGCATCAATAGATGTCTATCTTTTCTGTTTTAACTACTTTAATGGAGTAATTACAAATTGGAGATGTTTATTAAGGCAGGGAGGTCTAAAGAAAGACGACAAGAAGTTTTTTTATGGATTTTGTAACATTTTCGTCTGTTTTTTTTACAGCATTGCTCATACTAGAAACTTAAAATTATTATATCTGTATATTATACACCGGAAACCTTAAATCTGAGAAACAGGTTTTGTGGTGGGGCAGATTTTAATACTTCTTCCAAGAAGATTATATTTTCACCTCTGTTTGTTTGTTTGTTTGATTGATTGTTAAAAACATTAGAGTATCGTTGCTATTAAGCCACTTAATATAATATAATATAATATAATAAAAATGCATAAGAAAACTTTTTTCACACTAGGATTTTCTGATTTTCACATCTAGATCGAGCACCTTTGTATTGAGGGGTTAAAATCCTCATGTTCACACAGATCAGTGTTTAACTTACAGACTCTATGGAGATTTGTTCTTTCATTTTTTTTAATTTGTCTCCTAAAATTGTTGGGAGTCTTTCCATCTGGTCTTACCTCTGCATGTGTCATCGCAGGAGTACTGGCTCTGGTAACACCACTGAGCTGGAGGAAAAAGTACAGCATCAGTTCAGTCACAATGTACAGTAGATTCTAGTTAAGTACAATCCTCCATTGTACCAAACAAACAGGCTTTCTGCAGTTAATAAATGAGCATTAATTGATCTTACATTCACGCTCTATTAACCACAGTGTGTTTTTTTTTCTCAGTCAGCATCCTTATTAGCTGATGTGCTAATATGTCTGTGCTCTGCAGCTGAACTTTGAGAAGTGACACACAGGCTAAGATAATTATTAATTCTCACACTACTAAACTTGAAGTTGTTTTTATGTGTGCAGCAATTCAATATAAATATTCTGATAACTGTAAACCAGCACTAACATGTTGTCAGACAGTTTAGTTCAGCGTGCTTTAGTATGTGGGATTAAAAACAAACCACAGTGGCTTCTTCAGAGAGAGCTTATACATTAACCTTGATGCCAGGAGCCTGCTGTAGACATTATTTTATATTTTCTGGAGGATATACATGTTCAGTTTGGATGATTCTGTTCAGTCCTCACTGATCCGAGGCCACAGGTAAAAACACTTTTTGTAAAAACCTGACCTCTGACTGTGACCTAGACCAGGGATGTCAAACTCATCTCAAAAAGACAGACTCAGAATGTCTGTCTTTGGATTTTATCATTTTACACAATCTCCTCATCACAGCATGGATTCATACTTTGTTTGCTCCCATGTCTTTGAGCAAACACCAGGAAACCAAACCTTTGTGTGTGTGAGACTATAGGAAGAGAGCTGCTCCCGACAAATCAGACTTTCTGTGTAATGTCACTGTATGAAAAAAACCACACTAAACTAGGCAACAACAGCCATAGAAAAGTAAAGAAAAGAGCAAGTTAAATACCGTTGTTGATTTGTGTATTAAAATAAACAGATAATAACTTTTTGTAATGCACATTAATCTACTTATAAGATCCTTTCCACATTATTATATTTCTATGCAGAGTTAAAGAAACACATTTTAATCTTTCAGGTACAGTGGATGTCTGGTTGCTCTCTCTGCATTAAACACGTCCATCCAACAGGTGCTGATGAAGTCATTTACTGTTGTGCACTGGTTGTGTATTGTATTGCTGATGTGAATGAAACTCCAGTGTCTGTGGTGGGAAGGAGAGCTGCTATAGAGAGCCATTTAGCTAATATAGGAACACAGATTAACCCCGCTGCCTCCCCACAATGCCTTTCTTTGAAAGGGGCCAACAGTTCTCACCAGCTGAGAACAATGCACAGGTGGAGGCTGGCTTTACTCCACCTGGCTCGTACTCCTGTGTCCGACTGAGCAGCAAGTCAAACCTCAGATAATCCAGGTGTTACACTCCAGCTCTGCTCTGTTTAACACTCATCCCTTTGTTACTTTGTTATTCAGAGAATCTTAAAATTCAAGTGAGTGGATTTCAACTATTTTGACACTATATACATTTTAAAAGATAAAATCAAACTTTCTTCCTCTTTCAGTATAAGTGGAACTGACGAGCCACAGAAAACAACAGATAGACTTTTACTGCTCTCACCATTTTTAAACGGGGGTGACTAAAAGCTGTAGCATGTGGTCGCTGATGTGAGCAAACTTTAGACAGATATTCATCAGACAATAGTCAGTTTGCTGACTTCATGGCTTTTTTTCTTGTGACCAAAATAGCTGCTTTTTAACAAGCACTACAGCCTCACATTCAACATAGCATCACCTGGTCCATTTACACATTAGATAATCCACAGAAAAATAGCCTGAAAACCATTTGGATTCATTTTAAAACAAAATGCTAATCAACCTTTGACAATTCCAGGAGAATAGGTAGATTTCTCTTTTTTATATGATGTACATAAAATGTTTTTGGATTTTACATTGTTCCTTCAACTAAACATCACAGCACATCAAACAATTAATCAACTATAGACAATAATTTTGAAATTATTAATCCATAATGAAATTGTTGGCTGTAGAGCAACTTCAAATCCACCAGGGTAAAACCACCACTGAAAAAAAAAGTATTTTTTCCTCGTTTTTTTTGTAAATCAGAGGAAGAATAATAAAATTTGCCTGTAATCTACAAATGATTGAAGTCAGTATAAATATGAACATCTTTGTGTTGCAGTTGTGTTACTTCTGCTTTATGATCCTGTTAATTAAGAGACCTCTCTCATCTCCCAAGTTTGAAATCAGTGAATTTATTTAGGTTTTGTTGTGAATGTTATATTGTTAAATTTCACAAAGTATTTTTACATTATTTAATTTTAAAACCATAAAATTAAAACTCCACTGGAACTGAAACAGCCCTGAAGACTGAACCCAAACATCTTCTTCTGTACTTAGTTTTCATTAATTATTGTGTGGGTGTCGTACCTGTGCAGTGAGAGAGGAGACAAACCAGAGTCGGGAGGTAGAGAGAAAAACCCATGATCAGGAGGAGCGCTGAGACGAAAGAAGATCCTCATAAACTAAACCTCAGCTGCTCTCACATACTGACTGTGAGACACCTTAGAGGGTGGGAGGGAGATGATCATGACTGACAAAAGGTGTGCGTGTGTGTGTGTATGTGTGTGTGTGTGTGTGAGAAAGAAATAGCAAAGTCAGCAAACACCCCCTGTGGTCAGGTGTGTGAATGAAAGAAGAAAGACAGACACCTGGTGGTAACATCAGATACTGTGGTGGTGCTTCTGCTTCCACATCAGTGTTTTAAACTTTATAGATAAATATAGAGCAGTGGTGCCCAACCTTGGTCCTCAAGGGCAGGGGTTCTCAATCCTGGTCCTTGAGACCCCCTATCCTGCATGTTTTCTAAGTGTCCCTCTTCCAACACACCTGATTCAAATGATCAGGATCGTTATCAGGCTTCTGCAGAGCTTGATGATGATCCTGATCATTTGAATCAGGTGTGTTGGAAGAGGGACACATCTAAAACATGCAGGATAGGGGGCCTCGAGGACCAGGATTGGGCACCACTGATATAGAGTATTATAATTTTGTTTTCATATTCTATGTTTTATGTTCTTTGTTGCACCATTTACCAAAACAATTTCCTAGTTTGTGTACTTCCACTTAC
This sequence comes from Pseudochromis fuscus, assembly GCA_900323345.1. Lineage (NCBI taxonomy): Eukaryota > Metazoa > Chordata > Actinopteri > Pseudochromidae > Pseudochromis > Pseudochromis fuscus. The sequence continues at coordinate 27,051 of OOFC01048142.1, forward strand.
ATGACAGTAAAGATGATTACAGAAAAGTAGGAAACCAGCTCCAGTGTGAGAGCCCAAGCCTCCACCAAGTCATAACCCAGCTGTACTGATGCTGTGGACTGAACACTGTTGCCCTCTTGTGGAGAAATAGCAACACTGATCTACTGATAGATGTTCATACACAGGAACATAACCTCCTTGGCAAAGGGAAAAATAAACAATATATCTAGTAATAATTTAAAAAATCCAATCACAGACTGACACATGTAGGAATGCATTTATTTGAATATTAAAATAGAAATACATGTATATTTATTGATTACTAATTACAAACCCTTTTTAATTACAAATGTTTTAATTATAAAAAAACATTTAAAAACTACTGTTGTTTAAAATGATGACCAAACAGTTTAGAGGGTTACTAAAAGTTATTACAGGCATTTGGTGTTTTATGGATAAAAACATCCTTCACATGATCCTGTTTGATTCTGATGAGCTGAACTGAACTTGAAGAGTGAAATACTTATTCTTTATCCCATGAAAAGCTGTGCAGAAGCACTTTCAGGCTGAACGTCAAAATTATAGCTGATCCGTAAATAAAACAAAATATACTAAAAACAAACTGTAAGTGATGCCTACACAGTAAAAACGGACTTATAATTAAAATAAACTACCTTCATTTTCTGGGCCTTTCATATGAACGATCACTGTTCCATAAAATCCTTGTGAATAAAATCTGACATAGCTTCATGTATGTTGCTACTTCAGTAAAAATCACTCATAACGTAATTTTGTATAATATAAAGTGTGTTTACAGATATTTTCTGTGTGCAAACCTGATCTAACAGGTACAAACTGGACGTAGTGCTGCTGAGTACAAACATAAGAGCCATACACGAGAATAAATAATTACCTTCATGAGAGTATGTTGTTCCCTAAAGTGGAACTGGAAATAATTTAAGGCCACACCTGAAACCTTCTCTGTATTACTGCAGATGCTGAATTGATTCATGCAGAAACTTGTTGATGTGATGTTTTGAAATGCTCTTTCCTCCTCTGAAGGAAGCAGCCGGACGTCTTCAGAGAAGATAATTCTGGAAAACACAAATATTAAATTAGAAGCTTTTCTTTATCCTCTTTGCAAAATAACTGATTTGTCTCAGAAGTAAACAATGATGATTTTACCAAAAGTGCACCTGTAGTTTGAGCATTAAATGGAAATAAACAAGTAAAGTACCTAAAGGGGGATAGATCTGTGCTATGAAAGGTACACAGGCCTAAAATTAATTCTATTTAAATGTACATGTGAGACCATTGAATACACGTTAAGGCAGGGTTAAACTGATCTCTTAAATGTTTTCAGGAGTTAAAACTGAACTCTTCTGGGAATTAAAAAGAACTAATCTGCTGTAGAGTCAAATACAGCTCTCACCTGAAGTTCATTTTATGTGAACTCTGTCATGGAGTTAATATTTGAAGATTTTGGGTGATGATTACAAAAACACTAGGGCTGGCACCTTTTCAGTCTGTTGGGCGATGAGCTCATGTCCGATCAAAATCTCATTGGTCGAATTATCACACGTGTCACTCTGACGCATGGTACTAACTCAAGTAGTGCTTTTATTTTGAAAGGCACAACATCGTGAAACAGTGTCCAAGACGGTGCTCATTAAACACTAACACCTTCTCGACCACGTCACTATCAGACCCACACAACACAGAAGCATGAACACAACATTAATTAAACAACATTGTATGGTGTCCAATCAAGGTCGTTAACTTCTTATAAATATGTCAAAAAGTATCCCTGAACACAAGCTGGATTTAAACTTGCAAAGTAAACTCCAGAAATGTATCTCTTTCACTCTTTCCTTGCCTAACTCCAGATTATTTCACTCCACAGATTCGCTGTGTAGCATCAGTAAAAGAAAAAAAAGGAGGAGACAACAAACTGGTGGAAACTAAAATGAATGAAAGGTTAAAGTTTAAAAAATGTTACAAACATTAACATGGACCAGGCTGTGTCTGTCCCTCCACCTGAGCAGATCTCAGTGATGACATAAGATATTACCCAAGAAACAAATGATTATATTTTGAAGAGGATCTTGTATATAAGAAAAAATCCCAGAAAATCCATTGCAAACATACTTTCAGCCACTTGTTTAGTCTGTTCAGCACTTTGTATTATAAAAATGAAGCAACACGTTAGTCACATCAGCTTCTTCATTCCTTCATGACTCACCTGAACCACAACAGCGGCCACCACAAACATCACCGCTAACAGCGCCATCCGTCCCCACCAGCCCAGGTCCACGGTCTTCAGGATGAAGAAACGCGCCCAGCCCAGTTTCTTAGGCGTGTGGGGCGGGTAGCGCATGCTGTTCAGTCCCTCGTTATTCAGCTTCTTGATGAGACAACTGCGCAGGTGGCTCAGCTGGTCAAAGCTGAACTTGCCGTGGTAACAGCCCATACCGCTGTTTCCTGCACATGAAGCAGAGACAGGGATGATCTGACTGTATGCACAGATGCTGGCCTCCTTTTCTTTATAGTTATTGTTGCATGTCGTCCAGTATTTGCATAAACAAACCAAACTGAAGGTTTAAATTGATCTAAAAAGTCATTTATTTGTTTGAAAATTGTTCATTAGTGATGCTGATGCTGCAGCAAAGCAAACTCTGGTCTTTTCCAAGGTCATTCAGCTTCTGAAACTGTCATTTAACTTTGTAAGTTTGTACCTTAATGCAACAATTACCATATTTTCCAGACTATAAGCCGCTACTTTTCTCTGACGCTTTGAACCCTGCGGCTTAAACACCGGTGTGGCTCATGTATCGGCGGCACGAAGCTCGTTAGCTTTTTACAAGCTAGCAAGCTCCGTGCTGCCGATACGTTTAACCTCGTCACATCAGACCCGGTCACAGTGGACCACATGAAACTGTTCGAATAATTTCAATAGCGGCTTATAGACAGGTGCGGCGTATAGACAGGTGCGCGCAATAGTCTGGAAAATACAGT
>OOFC01048145.1:3875-16444 GCA_900323345.1 Pseudochromis fuscus
CGGCGACCACCGAGATCTACACTCTTTCCCTACACGACGCTCTTCCGATCTCCGACAGTCTGCCCCAGGGCAGCTGTGGCTATCATAGCTTACCACCACCAGTATGAGTGGGTGTGAATGAATAATGGTCTCTGTAAAGTGCTTTGAGTGCCTTGAAAAGTACTGTATGAATCCAACTATTATTATTATTATTATTAATCAGAAATTACTCCATGCAACCAGTGTTACTTGTGCATTTTCCGATTTTCCTACAGGCAGTTCAAAGGCCACTCAGTCACATACTAACACTCAGTGCAGTTTGCTGATGCACTGAACTGGTAGTTAATTTAACATTTTTACTTTTGATATAAGGCAGTACAAACTGGCAGCCTGTTAAGTGACTAAGAAATCTTATTTCTTCTACTTTCTCTGGTTGTATAGGGTCTTTTTTTGATAGCTTTAAAATATAAAATAAAAAATCATCACTTTCCTTTGATATTAAACCCCAGCCGCTTGGCTCAGATTGACAGTGCTGGCACATTGGTGGGTGAATGACTCAAATGCAGCTGATTTTTCAGAAACCACATTAAAATGCCTCGCTGTGCAGTGTGGTACATTTTCTATTCCAGTGTCGGTTCATTATCAGTGACGAAAGATACTATATATATGAAAAAAAAAATGCCTGCAGCTGACTCTATAAAGACAGCGAAAGGAGGCCAGAGACAAAAGATGATGTTAGTGGGATAAAAGGATGAGGGGGTGAGGGAGGAAGGGAGGTGGTAAGTGATGGTGGTGCCAGCGGTGGTGGTGGTGGTGGTGGTGGTGGTGGGGGGGTGTATGTACACGACCAGAGTTAGCATGAGACAGAGAAAAAGAGAGAGAGCGAGGGAAGGACTTGTGGTTTTGGAGGATTTATGTGGTTGTCTTGTATTCTAACCTGTTAGACACGTCACCGCTGAGAGTGGAGCACAGTGATGTTCAGCCACAAGACGACTCGTTTAAGGAAATTGACTTTTTTTAACTGCTGAAAACTGAATCAGGACAACCTTCAGTGGACTGGACGCACTACTAACAACTCTCTCTTTTGCTCCATCTCGCCCCAAACATGTTTTTCTTCCAGCTCGTCATCATGTCCGGCACAGTGCTGTTGGCCTACTACATGGAGTGCACCGACCTGTTCAGCGTGCATGTGCAGGGCTTCTTCTGTAATGATGCTGAGCTGATGAAGCCGTATCCCGGCACGGAGGAGTCCAGCTTCATCCCACCCCTCATCCTGTACTGCGTGGTGGCTGCTGCGCCCACAGCTATAGTGAGTAAAACCTGATTTCTGTGCGTTTTCACAGCAGTGTTTGTTCTGAAGATTGCTCAGATTACTAACAGCACTCATGAGATGTAGCTTGACTGGGTTTAGTTGGGGTCTCCCTGTCTCAAATCAACGCTTTTCACTACATCTTACCACTACTTTTTACTAGTTCCCTATTTGTTTGTTACTTCAGCTACAAAGGATTTGATATTAAGATGCTCAAACATCCACTAGGTGTCCTAATGTGTAGACATGGAAACTTAGCATGACCTACTTTTATGATGCTATGTTTTTGAGTCACATTTGATACATGGGCCATGTATGCGTAATAGAAATTCAACCATTCATCTGTATCCCGCTGCAGTTGTCCCTCCATCCCCGGTAAATGTCACGGCAAACTGTCTGACTGTAAATGTTTTCATATCTTTTCATGGGTCAGCTGATGAGCTTGGCCCCCGATTTCACAGAAGGAACTTTTGGCTGGTTGACTTGTTGTCTGACGTCTTACACTATAAAATGTTAAATGTAGCGGTGAAGTGTGAAGCCATAAAGTCATGCTGTAAAAGCAGCGGCGTGTGTTGGCTGCATACGAGGGACAGATATTTTTCTGAGGTGATTTTTCTTTATCCAAAAACAGGATCTTAAGGAGGACACGTTGCTGTCTTGTTGTAAAGTTTAACTGATGGTGAAATGAGAAAGTTGCAGTTTTATAGAAGTCCAGTGTTGCAGGTTTTGTATCGTTTCCTTTTAGTATGTTGATTTTTTTTGGTATATTAACCATTAAAACAGTATTTCCTAGTGATTTGTGTCTGTTACATACTGTATAAAAACAGAATCGAATATAAATTGAGATGTGCAGAGAAACTGACCCCAACAGGTCTTTTATTTATGGTATTATAGTCACTTTGTGCATGGTGTAATTAATACTGTTAACCCTGACTCCAAACAGTCAACCACACTGTTAAAAAGTAAATGAATAACAATAAAATGTAGTAAAATGATAATAACAAATAACAACTCTTCATAATTACTATACAGTCTGTACCTTTAATTTCACATGCGATGATTATTAGCTTTAAAGTTAAAATTATGTTCAAGTAATGTTAAAAGATTCAGACTATAACAGTCTTTTTATGTGAGAACAAGTAAAATATTATTTCTGAAAACCAAAAATATATGGTTATTTGCAGTTTTGCAGGTTTTTATTATTTGGTAAATGGTAAATGGTAAATGGAGTATGTTTATATAGCACTTTCATGACCTAAGCTTGGTCCCAAAGTGCTTTACAAGGCACCTCATTCAACCATTCACACACACACACACTCACACACCAATGGCTACCAAGCTGCCATGCAAGGCGTTATTTTTACAGCAGGCCTTTAAATTCACAGTCTTGTAATTTTTTTATGTGTAATAAAATTAAAAACAAAAACATCTGTAAAATATAGATAAATAATTGCATAAAATTGTAGAGGTTTCTTTAGACAGCATCCACAATGACATACTGAGCTGTGACTGGTAACAGTTATTAAAAACAAAACAACTCAGCACTAGTTGTAGTTGCTGCATGCGGCCACCAGGTGTCAGTTTTGCTCCACGTTTGTTAACTTTTATCCACCACACCAGACACCATATGTCCCTGGGCCCTTGGGTCGGCCTATTATTAAACCCATGTCAAATATCTACTGAAGAGTGTTTGCACTTGTTGTTTGATAAAACAGTTTATTTTTTCCTATTTGAAATGAGCCATATGTGAGGGAGGAAAATAAGCCGATCCCAGTGACGGATCCACAGAGAGAGTCTGGTTCAATTGATTTTAAGTAGCTGCTGCCTGAAAGTCAGACAGGCTGCATTGTTTTAGCATCATGCATGTAAAGAACTGCAAAGGTCCATCACATCAGTGTTGTCCAGAAGTGTTTAAGGTCCTCATTTGACTTCAGCTTTGACTTCTGCATGTTAGGAAAATACTGTGAAAATGCTGATTTGTACATATTGATTTGTACATATTGCATTTTGTATATTATGTTTGTATTACATAAGTTGTACCCATAATATAAAGACTGTAATGATGCCAGTTAACTGAGGTCAAACAGTGACGAGGCCCTAAGTCCATTAGGCTTTTAAAATGAAACAGCAACAATTAGGGATTTGGCTGCTAGTGTAGTGCTGTAGTGCTGGTATGTGCAGTGCAGCCACTTCAAATCATAATATTTTTTTCTTTTTTTTTTTTTATCAGTTATCTACATCTGTTTCCACACCTTGACATTTAGAGAGATACTGCACAAAGTATCCGTTTCCTTATGTCTTCTGAGAAATCCATCCATCATCTATACCCACTTATCCAGTTGGATCACTGGAGTCTATCCCAGCTGGTAATGGGCGGGAGGCGGGGTGCAGCCTGGACAGATCGCCAGTCTACCGCAGGGCCAACGCACAAAGACAGACAACTCACACCTATTTAGAGTAATCAGTTCAGAGGAAACCCACACCTGCACAGGGAGGACATGCAAACTCCACAGACCCAGGAGCTTCGAGAAATGAAATGTTAAAAACCTCCTCCCTATCCAACCAACAATGAATGGGCCATCTTGAACATCTTGAGACAATTGTGACTTTTATAGAAAGCTGGTGATTAATTATAGTCGGTTACACTGTTCTGGACTACAGTTAAGCTGACCACACCTTTCTCATGTACTACAGTTTTATGCACATGTACTGGATGATTAGTGAGAAGGTCCTGGGTTTGAATCTCAGCTCGGGCCTTTCTGTGTAGCGTTTGCATGTTGTCCCTGTGCCTATGTGGGTTTCCTCTGGATTCCTTTGCTTCCTCCCACGGACCAAAGACATGCTTGTTAGGTGAATTGATTAGTCTAAATAGGTGTGGGTGTGAGCGTGACAGAGACTGGTGACCAGGGTGCACCCCGGCTCTCGCCCATTGCCAGTTGGGATATGCTCCAGCCCACTGCGACCCAATTGGATAAAGAAAGCAGGTATAAAAGATGAACTAATGAATGTACTGGATGTGTACTATATTTATATTTATGTAAACATAGGCATACATTCACAGCGCTGGAGTTATTTACCTACACTGTAACGTATGTCTTTATGTGTTAATATCATTACAGATTCACTTCCACTTCACATGTCACACCTTTTAGATGATTCTTATTAAAAATTAGGCAGCACCGTATGAACTGTAGTGAAATCAAAAGGCTTTCAGCTGTGCACTGGGTCCCATTTTCATTACCCCAGGTTTTTCTCCTTTCCACACAGACATCCTCCTTTTCTATTACAATTTCAAGAGGCACTTCATCAGAAGCACGATTGTTAAAGATGTCTGATTCCTGGACCCACGCCACGCGTTTATTTGTAATGAGATATTGCCGTTCGGCCTCCTCTTTGTGTCTCTTGTTTTTATGTGTTCATTATCTGGGACATTTCGTTCTTCGCTCGAAGCCTCTAAACGTTGAGTGCTGTTCCCAGTGCGTTTGAACTGAAGCACAATCTGAATTATTGTCACTTTTATCGGACAAATAAAACACAATCTCGGCGCTTGCATTTTGTCCCTGGTAGCTAATTGGTGTGGCGGTGCGTCAGCAGGCCACAGTGCCACACACCTGTACACACACACTCACACACACACACATGGACACGCATTCTGACATTCACAATAAAACAAAATAAATTGGTTTAAAAATCCGGAAGAGTGCTCTGACTGGGCAGGAAATGTGACAGACAATATTATTTACAGTTGATCTGGTAAGAGTGCATGGGTGTGCAGTTTTGACAGAGTCTTCTGCACTTATTACTTCAAATGCATAAAAAAAAAACACACAGGATACTTAGTCTTGGTACACTGTTAAATGGTAAAAATAACTCCTAATAACTTTTTCAAAATCTTCTAATTGTGTTCTCTTTTTTTAACATTCTGTTTTATCTTTCTTTTGTCTATTTTTGTGTGACTTTACATAAAACTCATTAAATCCTAACAAGATGAATCCTTTCTTCCTGTATCCTACTCGTCCCTGATCCCACCCCCCTCTTCGGAGAGAGTGCTGCATCAGCTGTTGAAGTTTTGTTTAACACCGCTGGTTGTTTCTCATATTTCTCTCCTCCCCCACCTCCATTACTCTATCATCGCTCTATATGGCCTTTGTATTATAAAACCTCTTCAGCCATTTGTATGCTATCCCAAACTTTTTAATTGTGCCCTTTGAGAGTGCTATGTCAGGTGCTTAAGGTGAGCTTGACACTGTATCTCGCTCCGTCTCAGCAGGCGTCATAAACCACAGAAGCAGCCAATCAGAATTAATGATGACAGGGCTGGGATGTTGGCCAATTAGCACAGAGGCAGTAATTTATGCGGAGTGTTCCACATGGCCGGACCAATGGGAAGCAGCGGAGGTTAGATGGGATGTATTCATGTAACGCTCCATAAACCTGTTCGGCCATGGACAGACACAAGAAAGCCCCATCACCTTCAGAGCCAAAGATGATGAAAGCATGATGCTGCTCTTGCCACATGTGGATCCAAGAGAAACAATCTTACTGTCAGGGACTGTGCAGTGAAACTTTCTCAAGATAAACTCTCTCAAAATGGCAAACTCCAGTGCATTTTTTACCAGACCAATTTAGGTCCTCTGTGGATAATTTTGCTTCTTTTAATGTGTGTCTTGGTAGCAATACTGAAAATTATTGGCTCATTAGGAAAAGATTAAGGCTGAAGGCAGCATTAATTGTTTTTTTTCCTTTTTTTTTCTAATTGTTTTTCTACCTCGGGCTGCATAACAAGCTGTAAACACAACATTTATATATTATCACCTTCTAAAGTGGATGTGTTAGCAAACGGTTATTTACACATCCAGCAGACACAGAGCAGCATTAGCATTCACTGGGCAGCATGTTTTTGGAGTCATATTCTTTTTTAGATGTTTTTTCTCCCTCTCAACTGAATCCTGAGGGAAGTGTGTGTTTCATTAGCTCCTAATTGCTTCACTATGTTCATTTACTGGTCGCTAGCTTTGCTGTTTGGTGCTGGGTAGGTAGTAAACATTGGACTGCTTCTTACTACTGGAAATAATGTATATATGGAGTAGGGAGATTTCTGTAGGTGCATCTTTACATTACACAGTGTAATTTGGTTATCTAAAGTATAGATTAGTGCAGCTTTAAATCGGACGTATGATGGGAAATCCACTTTTATATGTACTGTTTGGTACGTGGCTTACCTCCAAATGCACTGACTGTTAGATTTTAAAACCATCTCATTGTTGCATGAGCTGCTTGAAGAGAAATACTTCAAGGGATTCTGATATATTGTGACATAACAGTAGAGTAGATGACGCCTGACAGGGTCTGACAGACGCTGCATTAGCCAATCCCTGCAGAGTATCCCACGTGGTCCCTCACAGCGTCAGAAGCGTAGGATCCGCCTTCTTGGATTTCTCCGTTACAAGAGCAGTTTGGCTTTGTGATGACTGAACCCAAAACTCGGTTTTAGGTTGTAAAAACCCACAGATTTCGTTACACAGGCTGCCAGCCTCACAGCAGAATGGATTTGTGTCATTGTTAATTTGCCGTGTTGCACTGGTTTCGCAGTTACAGCGACGGTGTCTTTACATCAGTGCAGAGCAATGGAGCACCTTAAAGGGACAGGCACTGAAAACAGCCCGTTCTGAGTAAACCTGTCACAGAGTGTTTTTGAGACACTAAAATACATGATCAGAGCAGAGTTTCACCAAGAAACTTCACAGACATGTTCTAGGAGCATATAAGACTTATTTAAACTTCCCTGAAAACCAGTATAAAAAGACACCAGTATATGTCTTCTTTAAACTAATTTTTTTTACAGATTGATAGTTGGCCCTTCAGCGTAAAGATAATTTTATTTCTCAACTAAAAACCCCTCAGAGAGCATAAGCTTCCTCCGAGGTATAAACCAGCTGTACTGATGCTATAAACAGAACACTGTTTCCTTCTTGTGGTGAACTAACAAAACTTTATTGTCATAATATTCAACCATCATAACCAACAGGAATATCTGTATTTTTATTTTCATTTTTTATAGGATACCATCCTCTGATCTCTGAGCTCATTTGCTTCTTGGCTAATACCCTATCTCTTAAAAACAGACAAATAAACCAGTGCAGGTGAAGACATCCTCCTCCTTGGGAGAGATAATACATTCCCAGTTTGTACCAGACAGATGTGTTTTTGTTGTAATTTGGACAGATAGTCATCATAACAAAAACAGCTTGTGAGCTCTTTAACTTTTGTCAGTTTGGTGAAACCGATTGCACCGGATGTCATTTATAGTTTCAACAAGGGACGGTTGTCACATTTAATGTAGAACTGTAAAAACAATAGAGGTGTACAAGAAAGGACAGACTGTTACTGTCTGCCATTTTAATTGTCAGATATTTTATGGACTTCAGCTCCCATTTACAACTTTTGATGGTTAAAAGCAATTGAGATAGCACATGAAGTAGTTCTGCTCTGATCACATCAGGCCAATTACTCCAAAAAAACAATAAAAAAGAAGAAGAAAAAGAGCTGAAAAAAGCACTTCCTGAAAGGTTTGGATGTTCTTCTTAATGTCTGTTGTTTAACCTTTTCATTTTCACTGTGTCAGTTGAATACCAAGTTGTTTCTCCTTGTTTCTGACTTGGTACACGGGGTTGGTTGTTTTCAGTCACTTTTCTTGACATTTGTATAAGGGGAAGTGGGGGTTACATGAGTGGAAATAACACAATCACTCAGTAGTTCCTAACCTTTTCACTGCTGAAGCTGACTCCAGCGAGACAAATACTTCCAGGCAAGTGTTGTTGCTACAAAATGTTAAAGTCATCACTGACAGAAAATAACCTGCTGATTAGCAGCATTCGAAATGAATTGATCATAAACACATTTGAAGTTTGCCAGGACCTGTGTGGTGGAGTCTCTGATTGTGTAATGTACACATGATTGAGGCTCATGAATAACTTGGTTTACATTTAGATTATAGATTTTCCTTTAAACAACTGAAGATCTCTGTAGTAACTTACTCTTTGACCTCCTTAAAATGCATTTTGATTTGTGACAACTGCTGCTCAGCCACAGTCAAACTACATGATACAAGTTTCCTGCCTTTTGCAATTTTAGTCTCTTTGAACATAAAGGCCTTTTTTTGTGGTTATTCTACCTTCGATGTTTATGGGTCATTATACATCAGAAGATTTATTTTTCTGTCATGATGCATTTGATGCCAGTTTCACTCAGTATTTGCAATGCTGTATGTGAACCATCACTCCTTCTGTGCAAAAAAAAAAATGTCTGAAAATATTAATTCAGCTTCTGTCATGCCGACAGTTTCAGACAGAACTAAATCTACTGCAGAGTGTTTAAACATCCATATTTATTTTATGTGACTGCTGTCAGTCCTTCTTTTTTGCCTGTTTTTGTATTTTGAATTTTCCAACATCACAGCGTCAGCTTCTCTCGCTTCTCGTCGCCACAAAGAAAGAAACAGATTAAAGTTGCATTCACAAGAACATGTTGATGAAAAAAAATAAAAAACACATTCATGAGGGATGGAGGAAAACACACCTCTCCTGGGGCTGCAAGCAAACTCTTTCATGAACGCACACATCAAATGCCAAAACCACATGTGCACCCACGTCTGCAGTAACTGTATGCACACTCTGTCACTCATAAACACACTCACATATTTTTTGTTACAGCCTGCGGGCAAGGCCAAGGCATCTGGCAACGACTTCCATTTTGTGTGTCCAGCAGCAGTTTTTCCATTAGACCTGATGTAATGTCCACACTATAATGGACCTGAAGAAAGGCCACATTAAGACACTGTGGTTTATGTACACAGGCCAGACGGGGGCAAAATGTTCCCCTGCCCTGTAACAGGATGCCAAAATGTGATGCTTTCAACTCACTTCTTGCTGGATCTTGTTGAATCTCGTTTTAATTCTGCTTCATTTTCTGTCCCTGTGTGTGTGTGTGTGTGTGTGTGTGTGTAGATTTTCATTGGAGAGGTGTCCATGTATGTGATGAAATCAACGAGGGAGGCCCTCCTGGCCCAGGAGAAAACCATAGTGACAGGAGACTGTTGTTACCTCAACCCCCTCATCCGCCGCATCATCCGCTTCATAGGTAAGAACCTTGTCATGCTGCGTCCTCTGTACTGCTCCAACATGAGTGATCATGTTAATAATACCAAGCAGTAAACAGAGAACTCAAAGCACACGAAAAAATATGTCTTTTTACATGTACACATGAATAGAAAAGTGTTTATTCGTTTTGATTGCACCCAAAAACAAATTATTACATTTTGGGTGAGAGTATAGAATGAGATCCTGTTAATCCTCATATTTGTTTGTCTTATGGCTGAATGTATAACCCTTGTTGCACACACATGCAGGATGATACAATCTAACATGAATTGTTGGCGATCAGATTTCATTTGTTGACGCAGTATCAAAAACAGATGCAGTACATGGATTATGCCTTGACAGTGGTTTGTACTCTCACAGTGTTTTCTAGTAATGTTATTGTGTACATTGAATCTGTAGAGTGAGATGTAAAAAGTGGTTTTAAAGACTTTTTAACAAGAGTTTGCTTTCAACATGTTGTCAGTCAGTCATCTTCTATACCTGCTTGGGTCGCAGGGGTCTGCTGGAGCCTATCCCAGCTGTCAGTGGACAAGAGGCGGGGTACCAGCCTATGGCAGGGCTAACACAAAGACAAACAATCATTCACTTTTTTTTTTTTTTAAATTTAGAGTAATCAGTTCACCTAACAAGTATGTCTTTGGACTGTGGGAGGAAACCAGAGTGGAGAAAACCCACACATGCACAGGGAAAACATGCAGACATCCACACAGCCCGAGCTGAGATTCGAACCTTGAACCTTCTAGAAGTGAGGTGCAAGTGCTAAACACTGCACCACCATCCCACCCTTCAACATTTTATGTAAGCTTTAATTTTAAAAACAGAAAACCTTGGTTTAAATGGAAATACATGTGAAACTCAATCAGCATTCTGTAAACAAAAAAAGAGGCAGTTTCACCAATTTCATAGTCACAACACACGAAGGTGTAGATTTTAATATTCTCATACAACAGGGAAGTGGTTGATGTCCTCATGCCTCAAGTCATCCACAGGCCTTGTGAGATCTTGGGTTTGCTCAGGGAGCACCTCGGGCTGCAGCGTCGTGGAGTCCCACCAGCGTTTGTCTGGCACATCACCTCGGTGCAGCTGCAGTGAACCAAAAGACCCCGAGATTATGGATCACTGATTGAAATAATTTCACTTAGTTCAGTACAAAGACTCCCACTCACTGACTGTGTTGTTTGTTATGGTTTTTGTAGCTATGCAACCCCATCAGTTTTCAAAAACACATCAGTGTGCACATCACCATCACATCAGGATGGTGCGTTTCACTGTCTCTAGTTCAATTCTATGATATGTGCTGTTTTATTTAATACAAAACTATATGAGCACTGCTCATGAGTTTAATAGCTCAGTAGACCATGCATCTGCAACGTTATAATCATTTCTGTGACTTTCATCTGCATATCACAGTTGAATGTGAGTGCTGTCAGTCACCTGTGAGGGGAGCTCCAATGCAAAAAGCCAGCATTTTTAACAGTGACCCTGATGATTCAGACCTTGAAGATATGTTTGGTTGTGTTTTAAAATACACTGACATGATGAATTTAACAAATACTCCAAGGCACCAATTGAATGAAAGAGTGCTGCCTTCAACAAACATGTGAACATGTGAATGACATGATGTAGGACCAGAATCTGCTGTTTCTGTCTGAGTGACGTTAATGCTGAAGAGCGAAGGATGAAATGAGGCAGATCGACAAGATGAGGTTACCTAGGGAGCCGGGGTGACGATAGCAGTAAGATTGGAATGAATTAATGACTATCTTGAACATTTGAGCCTTTTGCTCATCTGTCTCTTGGAACAGGGACTAACTGTCTGTCTCTATCCTCAACACTGACTCTGCTATATCTGTGTTATATCTACCCACACACAGAAAGATTTTTCTCAAATACTTTCTTCAGAATAAAGTTCAACATGTACAGAATTATGTAGCATTGCAATTATTGACAGCTAGATAAATTTGCTGCAAAGTAGGACAGTGCTACAGCCTGATATGATGATGCATGTGAAGAAGATGCCAGTTTATGTTGCTCTTAAAGCCACTGAAAACTTGATTAAATGACTTCAAATACACATGACTAAGATTCAGTTTGCAAACAATTACCAATAAATAAAAGAAGAATTCAAGAGCTTGACTAAAAAAACCCCAACAAATCTGTTTGGACTGTGTGTGTAAAGTTTGGCAATGGCCTAGGAGCATAATTAACCCCAGTAATGTCACATTTTGATTCAACTCACTGGTGACTCAGCTGGTTTGCATCAGTACGTGTCAGTTTTCCCCAACAGATCCTAGTGTATTTCTCTTGCAAATAATTTAAAAACATGTACATTTTATGGAGAATATATGACTTACAGTTAGACATTAATTGAGAAAATGAGGGTTTGTTTCTATCAAATATTAAATCAGCAGTTTTGGATCAATAAAATATGATCTCGCTCACCTGGAACAACTTGTGGCATATTGAAAGTTGTACTTTGAACTCGATTGGCTGACCACACCAGCTATTGTGATTTGCATAAGGTCAATTTGCTGGTTGAGAATTTTCATTTTAAATACAGTAAACTGGCCTGACTGAACAGATTGCAGTAATTCTTTAGTGAACGAGCCAAATGGGATCAGGTCCAGCTGTAATGTATTTACTGCAGCTTTCCTAAAACTGTTGCAGCCACTACATTGAATTTAAAACATCTTTATGTAGGCAACATGTGGCATTTTGAAACTAACACAATAAAGCAGCACAGAACAACAATTACAGGTCACGCTTTAAAGAATAAAAAATATTCTCTCTGCAAACTTTGAATCTTAATTATTTTATAGCCACAAAGCTTGAGCAGAACTGGGCAGACTGACAGATTTCGTTTGAGTGGAGGGGGTGGGGGGGATCTGCTGGTCTTTCCTGGCATAATTCAAACTACATTGTTCCTTTTTTAAAATAATAACCCCTCAGTTTATGAAACACTTATCAAAAATTCATTTGGCAATTTGCCTAATTTATATTTCCATCTGTTCCTGAACCGTCTCTCAAATTTGTAGGATCACCGAGGCTTTTCGTTTCCCGCTCCCGTGCTCCCTCCCATCTGCTCTCCCCCTCACCCTAATCCCCCCCTCTATTTCCCTCAG
>OOFC01048148.1:1278-14576 GCA_900323345.1 Pseudochromis fuscus
GCTAATGCTAACATGTCAGCAAAACATTAACAGCACTGTTTGTAGTCCCTGTTCGACTCTGTATGGATGGCCATAAAGAATCAATGTCTGGGGCTCTGTGAAACACAGCTGCACTAACGATTATCCGGAGTCCAAAAAACTAATATTAGCAGTGCGTAGTGACCAGGGTCCAGGATCGCGGGCGGTCGTGCGTGCGTGCGCACACACGCACACACACACACACACACAGTCACAAATTGTTGTTGTATTGGCAAAGAAAATCACTGAACAGCAGATAAAACCAGCTATACCATAGATAGTAGGGATGGAATGGTTTCTAAAAAAAATCCGAACCGTCCTGACTCGGTTCTGAGCGCGTGTGCCGTTTGGATGATATTTTTTTCACCTTTTTTTCATTGGCTTTACTACTCAGCTTGGAGCATGTGCGTAGCGCCGATCACATGCATGCGCAACGCTAGTGGACACGTGTGCCAGAGAAGAAAATAAATGAAAGACCTGTTGAAACCAGCAATGTCTCACCAGCTTTGATGATGTATAAATGGAAAACTGCTTTCAGATTTTACATGACATCATCGATTAAAAAAAAAAAGAAAAAAAAGAGAGAAATACTTTGAAATACTGGATGTCAGATTTACATGACCTACAATCATTAAAATGTACACAAGCAGCCTTGAAATATGTAACTTCCCACCAAATGAAAAAAGAATATATGTTTATAATATTTGTATCACATTAGTAAACTATAGAGATGCACTACTAGATTTTTAATTCACTTGTTCACTTGAGATATAAATATTTTTTGATCAGTTGGTTCTTTGCATTGAAACCTCTTTTTGATGTTTTTGTTGCTTCTTCAGAAGACCTTCTCATCAGAGATATTCAACCCAGAAGCTCTGCATCAACATCAGGTGCAGCAATTTAAATCCTTAAGTAAATCAACCAGGTTAGAGGTTATTGCAGGACATGGTTTTTGTGTCATACTGTAATTTACACAAAGATATAAGGTGTTCAGTCATCTCCTCACCCTCGTATGCATTAGGAAACACTTCAGCAGTATTCAAGCTATTGCTATAGAGTGGGACTATTGTTAAAACCTAAAACGTATACCCATAGTAATACCTTTCTTAATTTTGTTGTGTGACAGATGGGATGGCCCTGTAGTCAGGTCAGACAAGTCAGTCAGTCAGTAGGGTCAGACACTCAGATAGGTCAGGTTAGACCTCTGTGTTTTGGCTTAATATTTATAAGGGAAAAAAAGGACCAGATATATTATATTATGCCTCAAAACATAAAACCACACTTTAAACTCAAAACTAGTCAAACATGGAGCTTCCTTTCCAAATGACAGTGAGTTGAATGTTTTTGTTGGTTTGTTTTGTTTTGGTTTTATTTATTTATTATTTCAACAAATGAAACATTTCATCCTAATTGTGTTGTATTTGTATGTCATACAGGGAACAGCAGAGAGAACTACACATGAGGAACTGGAAACTGAACGTGTGAGAATCTCCTCTTGCCAGGAGCTGCTGGTGTTATCATCGAGGGTGTCCCAGTGCTTACTGGTCTTGAAACTCTAGCAAGAGCATGCTGCCTACTCCTCGGATCACCATATGCCCTAAATCTGGAGTGCATCTTATAATCAAAAATGTTGTATTGTTATCATGCCCTTTGGGTATGTTTGCATGTGCTAAAAACACTCAGGTGTTCTATTCAGCACTATGAGATCGGTTCATACGTCACTTTGCCCTGTTTTGGTTTTAAAAAGAAAATAGTATGCAAACACTTGCAGAAATGTGACGTTGCAGAAACTGCTTTTGATAAATAAAAAGAAAATGTTGGACACAATTGCCTCTTTCTTCAATGCAACAGATTTTATTAGTTATTTCTTACTAATCTTATTAATTAATTTAGACATAAAATTGAGTGCACAAATTAGTCCAAATCCATTTTTTAAATATACATAGAAATTTTACTTTATTTATTTAAGTACAATGTAGTGAAGAACTGACTATTTTTGAAGTTAGTGCAACTCAATTTTTTGGCTTTTTCTTCAATATACTAAAAAAAAAAATTAAC
This sequence comes from Pseudochromis fuscus, assembly GCA_900323345.1. NCBI lineage: Eukaryota > Metazoa > Chordata > Actinopteri > Pseudochromidae > Pseudochromis > Pseudochromis fuscus. The sequence goes on from OOFC01048148.1 coordinate 3,355, forward strand.
ACAGCAAAATACACATTCTTGAGTTTTCCTAAATCAAAAACACAAGAAGTTCACTAAACTACTAAAAAGTGCTTGGAAAATGTTGCCTCGTTTTTTTTGAGTAGGATCTAGACAACAGTTTTTACAGTGCATGGATTGTTTGGGATTTAACTCGCCATGCACATTCCTGAAATCCTCAAATACAAAAAGCTGAAACAATAAAATACAAAATAACCTACATATGAACTCATGTTGAAGATGGTGTGGCATTTCAAAAGCAACTGTGATGAACTTTACAACACTTAAATATGTGGGGAATCGATCCCACGCGACATTGTCTCAAGCTCATAGTTTCCATGATCCACCACAAGCTCTACTCATGTCGCTGTCTCGTCATTTTACCTATTTGAGTGGAGTTAGCTCATTCCTTATAAACAGCTCCCACAATGTACATGTTACAGAGTTTACATCGACTGTCTTCATGTGCTAGTAGACTCTGTAGTTCGGAATTCAATACTGTCAAACCAAATCTTTGTCGACTCAGTCTCTGGTTGCTTCCCAGGCTCAGCTCAGCTCTCCCTAAGACCCAAGATAACCAAACCAGTGACACGGTTTTGATACAGAATGAAGCAGTGAAGTGGTTCCATACGTCACTAGTCACGTGATTTTTCCAAAGCAAAACACACACGTCCGACTCAGAGTCTGACTGTATCATGGAGCTAGAAAAATAGGACTGTACAACAATTTTCTGTTTGACTGCACTAGATGATTATCTGGTTTCAAGTGCAGCAGCAACAACAACAACAATAAAACTTATAATAATGAAAACTATTTAATAACTATTGAAGACCATGTGTCTTATCTGGCATGTCTGATTGTAACCCTAATACTCTTCACTTTGCGTTAGGAAACATTGAAATGTGGCTGCTCATGAAACGTGCTCTACAAATCCCTCCCCCGACACCACTTGGAAACCCGTCCACGTGACACCAGTCCCAGTCTGTGTGATTTATGAACCAGTTACACTTACTCCTCAGGATTCTCTCCGTGTTGCCTTCAAAGTCCAGAGCCCACTGGTTCAGCGAGCAGGCGGCGACGGTCACTTTCCGGCCCATAACGTCGGGGATCAGTAACTGGTCCGGACGGTGCAGAGGTTCCGTTCGTGCTCACACCTGTATCTGGATCTTCCTGCTGTCAGTGAGAAACGAAGCGACTCTGCAGAACTTGTCTGAGCTGCTTGTTCTTCTTCTACACCTGCTGCTGCAGGCAGACAGTGCAGCTCCTCTGAGCGCTGCCCCCTGCGGACGATGGAGGTGTTACACCTATGTGCAACTGGTAATCAAAGATCTGAGATCTGGAGTAACTTTGGGGATTTTCTGTGTTAATGTGTTAATGAAGGATTTTATTTAAATGTTACAAAAAAACCCATTAGTTACACTCAGAGTCTGAGAGTCTGACTCCACGGACTCATTAGGGAAGGGAAGGGGGCATCACACCCACCACCTCATCCAATGACCATTCATTGTATCTGCCTCAGTGCACATAAACCACCTGAGGGTGGAAACATGAACACTTTTCTATTCTTAAAAAAAAAACACCCACACACTCTCTCCTGTACCTGTCCACATGGCAAATTCTATTCTATTCTACTCTAAGTGCTGTTTGCATATATTTATTTCCATCTGATCTTACTTCATATTTCATATTTCTTATTTCCTGCTTGATCCTTCTCTATTTTCTACATCACAAGCAACTGAAACTAATCCAATTCCCCCTGAGGGAATTGGATAATCATAAAGATTCTGATTATGGAGACAAGACAAATAAGTGAAAATAGGACATTTGTTGTTGTTGTTATCATTATTATTATTATTATTATTATTAATAATAATAATAATAATAATAATAATAATAATAATAATAATAAAATCAATGGGAACATTATATAAAGTATCAGCCTAAACACCCTCATTTAAAAAAATGAGTAAAATAAGAAATATTTTTTACAGTTTTCACAATCATCAAAATGTTGCAGAGAATGAATTAAAAAGTGTGTGGTTTTACTGGGAGGGGTACTGCTTGTACTTGTTATATTCATTCAACACAATTTATTCATTTGTTGTGAAATATTTATAATCATAAAAGAAAAGAATATTTATTTTAATGACTATTTACATTGTAGATTTTCACTGAAGGCATCAAAACTATGAATGAACACATGTGGAGTTATGTACTGAACTAAAAAAGGTGAAATAAGTGAAAACATGTTTTATCTTCTAGTTTCTTCAAACAGCCTCCGTTTGGTCTGATTACTACTTTGTTCACTCTTGTCATTCTCTCCATGAACTTCAAGAGGTCGTCACCTGAAATGTTTCCACTTCACAGCTGTGACTGATCAGGTTCATTAGTGGAGTTTCTTGCTGCATCAATGGGGTTGGGACCATCAGTTGTGTTGTGCAGAAGTCAGGTTAAACCCTATTGGACAACTGTTAAAATACATATTATGGCAAGAACCAATCAGTTGACTGAAGGAAAATGAATGACCATCATTACTTTACTTTACTCTACAATGTAGATAGTCATGAAAATAAAGACAACGCAGTGAATGAGAAAATGAGAAGGTGTGTCCAAACTTTTGGCCTGTACTGTACATCACTGTCCATCTTTGTATGTTGTAGGTTTTCTCACTGGCTGATTTTTATTTATAAATCTATTCTCGGATTTCTGCCTACATATTTGTGTTTATGTGTCGAACCCTCAGCCACTACGCCCTGTGCTCTCAGGACATTATGCAGATGCGGGGCCAGAGAATCAGAACTGAACTGGGCAAAAAGGCTTTTAAATGTTGTGTCCCGTCCACCTGGAATAATGTGCAGAAGGACTTCAAATTGACACATCTTGTAACACTGACAATCATAAAAGACAGAGAAATAAGCACAGTTGGATGTTGCGATTGTGTAATCGTCTGACTCCACTCGTGTTTCTGTAGTGTGTGTGTTTGCTGTAACTGTTCTGTTTTTTTGTGCTGCCGTCTCTGCCAGGTCACTCTTGAAAAAGAGGTTTTAAATCTCAATCAGTTTCTTTTCTACCTGCTTAAATAAAGGATATTGATTGATTGGTCATGATGGAGGTTTTCACAACAGAAACATGTTTTTTATCAGTTTCACTGCTTCTACTCAAAAAACCTTAACTCTAACATTGACTCTGCGAAGCTGTATTATTTCATGGTGGCCTTTCCCTGTTAATTAACACGATCATTTGTTTTGCTCAGTCTGTGTAACTCTGTAAACGTTCAGCTTTTCCATGAACCCAGTCTGTATTCATGTGTTGACAGCTGAATAGGCTGAAACATTTCACTTTTAAAGTTGAAAAAATAACAACAAACACTTTCTGTTAAATAGGTGCTGGAATTTATTTGTCTCCAGAACATGCACTAGTGCTGTGTCGACAGTGTAAATGTGTGAAAACAAGGTGTTGTCATCAGTTACAAAGCTGAGGTGAGATCACGGCCCGTCACCATGACGAGACACACACACACACACACACACACACACACACACACAGACAGAGACACACACACACACACACACACAGCCCATCAGTCACCTGACTCCGCTGCTGCAGTTTCTTTACATGAAGAAAAAACAGCAGCATGAACACAAACTGTGACACTAGGTTTAATCACTGCTGCGTCTGAGAGAGCACAGACTGGAAATAAAAGATGGATGATGCCACTGGGTCTGAATACAGTGTAATACCACCAACAACCACTAGATGCTGGCTCCAAAAAACTCTGGCTCGAACTGACTTCAATTCAAAAATCCTCAGTTTCAGTCCTGAAATATTCATTAATACATTTTTTCCACAAGTCATTCTGATGTCATCAGATAAAGTCAACTCTTCTTCTCAGAGATCTAGTGGGAGGAGTTAGGGGCGGGGCTAGTCTGACTGACAGGTGGTCCATCTGAAAATCATTTCATCATTAAGGAGATATTAAGCTGAGAGAAGAGGAGGGGTTAGGGGCGGGGTTAGTCGGATGTCTGGTCTCATGGAGCATATTTGTTGGACTGATGTATACTCTATGTGATTCAGTGTGATAGCATCTAGTGGACATTAGAGGAACTGCAGGTTCATACTTCAGCTAAGGATTCCCTGCTATTTTTTATTATTAGCATCACTGTGCTAGCAACTTGTACTTGAGGACAAGGAACTAGCAGCCTAAGCTAACAAATAGCATCCCAATGCTAATCACTAGCATTCCAACATTAACAAGAAGCTGCTAGTTTCTCTTGGCTTCATGTTTCAGCCTTGGAGGTTGAGGTTTGGGGAAAACGTTGCTGGGTTATATCCAAATATGGTCACTTTTGGCTCCAAAAAACAATATCACCAAACACTAAAGTTCTTCCTTCAAAATGTGAGGCTACAAACCAACAGGTGACATCACGGTGACTGTGTCCCCCTCTGATGTGCACTCTGTGGTGAGGACAGGATGGCAATTGTGTTCACATGTGAAGACTCTCAACCATCTGCTCATTCAACACTACAGCTGGAAAAATGTGGTGTGTCTGCATTTTATATGAATACGTGTTCCAATAATTCCTCATGTACCACAGACACACACACACACACACACACAGACACAGACAGACACACACACTAAATAAATAAATAGCAGTATGTACAATAGAGCGGTGAACTCAATGTATACACATTATGTATACATTACACATATGTAACAAATATACAGACAATACACATCTTACATCATGTAAACAACCTATGAAATGTTTGCAGCCCTGTTATGTTTCAGTGATTTAAGAAAAGACAGAAACCATGAAATGGAGTTTTAGAAAGATTGTAGCATTAATCAGACAAAGTCTGGAGTGTCAGTCTGGATCTGAGGAGTGGTGGAGCAGGGTGAAGGTGAACAGGGGTCAGCATGACGGGTTAATCTCCAGTGTAACCACCTGACCACAGGTCATCCTTCACCACCTAACCTGTACAGTCCCAACAACAACAACAACAGAGAGTAACAGGAGGCTAAGGCAGTACGCAGCAAAGTCAAGACAACAGGAACTTCTTATTTTCAAAAAATCAAACTGAAAATTTCAGGGTGATCAAGGGTCAGGGGTCAGGGTGGATGGTTAAAGTAACATCAGCATGCTAGCTGTGGTGTTTGGTTGTGATTCAGTGGTAAAGATTTCAGATTGCTCCAAATATCTGACGGTAACGTTTCAAGTGGACTTTAAGCTGTTTATTCAGAACTTTTGGCTGTTATTAGATCCATAATTTCAGCTGTTGGTCATATTTTAGTCTGATAGCCACACTTCTAGCTAACAACGTCGACTGTTTATTCATACTCTGTAGTTAGCTGTTTCAATGGTTGGCCACATTTTAAAATGTCAACCAATAGCATCATTCCATCCACCTGTCAATCAACCTGCTGTTGGTGGCACAGTTCAGATTACAGTTCAGACACCAGGAAACATTGAGAGGGTAGGAGCAGCTGAAGATTTATCCAGGCTCCGCAACAGATGATGACCCATTCACATGTAGACCGAGTTGATCAATAACTGATCAGCACTGCATCGAGACTTTGACCTTTGATGATGCTAAATATGGCTATGCCCCCTTGTGGATGAGAAGATTGAATTTTTTTTGGTTTATTTTTAAACCATGATGGACAATCAGAACAGGATCCAAAAGATTCACAGGTTTATGAACTTTAAGAGGATAAAACTGAGATATTACTCACACAGGGCTCCCACTCTTCTCAAGGAATTATTCCCAGGACATTTTCTATAATAACCTGGAACATCAATTACCTGGACAGAATAGTACAACAAAAAACACCATCATAAAGAATTTCAGAATGGCTGCTATTAGTCGAAATGAGTTTTATTAAGTCATTTTAAATAAACTATTTTAATCCATTATCAGGATGACTAAGTTGTATTAGGGGCATTTTTGCTTGTTACTTTCAACTTCCAGGAGTTTTTCCAGACTGGAACATAGGTCTATAAACGTCCAAGTGTTCCACAATGTGTGGAAAATGTAGTAACTAGTACTGGTTTCAGATCCCCTGCTGATCCTGACTGCAGCTTCCAGAACAAGAGAGCTGAGGTCGGAGGATGGAGGGAGGATGGAGGAGGGAGGTATGTGTTCCCTCTCAGAAAAAAACCTTTTTCCTACCAGTTTGAACAGGGTCTGTGTTCCAGTGGAGATTTCACTATTCAGGGGTTCAGGGTTTTGTTTCACAAGTAAAGAAAAGTAAAAATTGAACATCTGCCATTCAAGATGTCAAATAAAAAGACTCTGAATATAAGCTATTGGTCATCAGCCCCCTGTTCACCTCCTGACCTCTGAATGGTAAGAAAATAACAGGTGTTGTGCAAATACAGCTCAGTTCAAGTGTGGTGTTTCTTGGAAGTGAGATGAAGAAACATCCCGGAGAACGAGTGAAGTGCCCAGGGTGAAAATCAGCTCAGTGCAGTAATAAAAACACACACAATCTCACGTCTTCCTCTCAGTCACTGCTAAGTCGCCAGCACAGTCACGAGTCATCCAGAGTCGGCTGGCCCTGCTGCAGCGGGCGTCACCGTGGCAACGTCAGGTGGGTTTACAATGTGTCTGCATGCATGTGGGTGTGTGCCTCCTGTGTTTCAGTGTCCACGGCCTCTCTGTGTGTCACTGTCCGGGGAAGGTGGGGTATTGTGTTGGGGAGTGTGTGTGTATGTGTGGCTGCGACTGTGTGTGTGTGTGGGCCAGCGGCAGCATGGCGTGGCGGTTGGGAGACAGGCAGGTGGACAGCAGCTCGTCCTCGACAGCATCACCTGGAGGCGGAGCAGAGACGCAGGTTTTACTACAGCACACAGCTGAGGGGGGGGTGTTCAGAGGTGTATAACTCTAACCCTGAACTGTGGACAGTCAGTCTCAATGCTAAGGCTGCAATGGCTGCAGGCTGGAAACAAACCCAACATATATCACTATGGAATTACATTTTTTGACTTGTGGCAGAAACAAATTTTGGTTTTAGCCAACCCTGACCCTAACCCACAGACTGTTTGTAGACATGGACTCATTCTGATGCCAGGATTATTTGAACGTGGCCATGTTGGTTGTTTGGTGCAAGAAGTGACCATATTTGGATATGATGGGAAGATGAGGAGGCGGGTCTGACCTTTGAACCTAAGGACACTGTCAAGTCCTCCCCTTCTCTCAGCCTAATATCTCCTTAATGGTTCCAAGATGGACCACCTGTCAATCAGACTAACCCCGCCCCTAACTCCTCCCACTTTATCTAATGACATCAGAATGACTTGTGGAAAAAAATTTATTGACTGAATATTTCAAGATTGAAAATGACCATATTTGAATTGAAGCCAGTTGGAGCAGCACCTAGTGGCTGTTGGAGGTATTGCACTTTTTTGTATTGGCTTCATTTTTTAAACCTGGTTGCTTCATCCTTTTCTATAAACTGTCTGTGGATGAATTAGTTAACAACCACAGTAATTTCCCCTCCACCTGCTCCAAGGCTGTGTCTATCAGACCAACTCAAAGGTCAAAGGTTGTGATATGCGAGTGCAAGTAAAATTTCAAAAAGTGTTTTCTATCTATAGAACCCAAAGCTGTAACAAACTGTGGAGAGTTTATAAAGGATTCATTTACAGGTTTGGAGTAAAATGTAATCAGAACGTGGGGATCTACATTTAAACCCTGGATTTACTCTAAATCAGTACAACACACATACCAAATGTTGAAACTAAGGTAAATGTATTTATTAACGAAAAATATTTTCATAATGTTAAAGTCCAGCTGAGTCGAAAACAGTGTTTTAATCCTTGTAGACACATCTCTCAGATTCTACATCTGGACTTTGTTTAATCAGGCATGAGGTTTGACTGTTGTTTAGAAAGGACAGGAAGCTTATTCTGATGCAGACATGTTGGTGTGAGTGTGAGGAGTCACGATTCAGTTCAGACTCTGATGTTCGGCGTACCACTGCCAGGATCCAAGCCCGTCTGGTTACCGGTGATGTGGTGCCAGTAGGCGGAGCGGGGTAGGATGGCGGTGGGGGTGCAGGGGTAGGAGCCGGACTCTGAGCCCTTGGACAGCAACTGTGGGTCACACAGACAAAACCTCAGGGATCAGAAACACAAACAGACCTGGAGAGAGAAACTCATCCACACAGATGTTAATGAAGCTTCTTCCAACTGATTAATTGAACAAGGTTTAAACACAATGCTGAGCTGCTGCTGTCTACACAACAACACAAAGACAGAACACAGGAGAAATTAACAACATGGTAATGGTCCAACAAACAAACATGGCAACATTCAAATACCAAACTTCTGCCTTAAGATTGTGCGTCCACAAACTAATGGGCGACATCACGTTAGCCTCATCTGTTCCGCTAACAGTGCTAAACACCATCGATGACAGTGAGACTCTCACCCTGCTGTTCTTCTCCATCTCCAGCAGCACCTTCTTGTGCTGCTCAGCGATGGCGAGCGTGGACGAGTGAACCCTCTGGTAGATCTGCTCGCCCTCTCTGGTCTGGAAGGTGTAGAGACCCTCGCCGCTGTCACACATCCTGCAGCCAGAGGACACGGAGGTCTTCAAACAGCCTCTACACCTCCTCATCATCAACCCACAGATCCATAACAGCCACAGTGTATTCACTGTGTGTGTGTGTGTGTGTGTGTGTGTGTATCTGATAATAAATAAATGTCATCACAACAAAAAGAAATGACAGGAAAAGATGACAGCGCACACACACACACACACGCGCGCACACACACGCGCACACACAAACACACACAAACACACACACAGGCTGTGAGTTTTGATAAAGGTTGTGTAACAAAGACAAAGGACACACACACACACACTTTGTAAATGTATGTGTCCTCTCGGTCTCACCGTCCAGCCTCAAAGGTGAAGCGGGTGGCGTCCCTCCCATACCGCCGCAGTGAGCACAGCGGCCAGGTGGCCAGCTTGATGCGGGGGTTGTGGATGTCCCACAGGTAAATGTTCTCATGTGTGATCTGCATCATGCACTCGCCGTAGATGTCGAGGTTTGGACAAGGGAGGAGGAACACGTTGAAACGCTCTGAGGAGATGAAGGAGGACAGGAAGCAGGTCAGCTGAGTAGACCCCGCAGGACGGTTCAACGATGGCATTCTCTGAAGTTTGCAGAGGTGCCTCCCGTCCTTGGGTTAAGTGGTGGAAGTAGGAATTTATCTGCCGTCCTTCTCCTGGACATCGGTGCTCAGTCCTCTGACTCTAATGACCACAGTGTTTCACTCAATTATCTGGAAACAGATATCTGTGCTCAAAAACTGACCAGAGACAGGAACCCTTGCTCTGTGTGAGTGTGAGTGTGTGTGTGTGTGTGCGCGCGGGTGTGTGTGTGTCTGTGTGAGTGTGTGTGTGTGACGTGTGTGTGTGTGTGTGTGTGTGTGTAGCACCTGTATGTTCACACTGCACTCCAGCAGCCAGGAGGTCAGGTTCTCCCAGACTGATGTCATTGAGCCGCATCCCGAGACACTCGATGGACAGAGTCTTAAACCAGTCCTCAGCCTCCAGCTCTAAGACACAGACAAATTAAGGTATTAGAACCATAGACTGGACAAAACAGATGGACATAGTGCAATACCACCAACAGCCACTTGATGCTGACTCCAACCAGGGATGGATAGGGACTAAAAAACAGCCCTGAACTTTGACTCGGCCCGGCCCATGAAGATTGGAAACTCAACAACTCCTGGCACAGGTGTCACAATACTTCAATCATGGCTCATGACACTATACTATCCCTATACCATCCAAAAATAAAAATACTATTAAAATCCCTTCACTACTTAATAATCTTAATTAATTTATGCAGTAGACTAATCCATCCATCCATCTTCTTCCGCTTATCCGGGGTTGGGTCGCGGGGACAGCAGCCTAAGCAGGAAGCCCAGACTTCCCTCTCCCCGACCTCTTCGTCCAGCTCTTCCTGGGGGATCCTGAGGCAAAGATCGACTGGTAAATCGAGAGCTTTGCCTTTCGACTCAGCTCACTCTTCACCCCAACGGATCCATGCAGAATCCGCATTACTGCAGACGCCGCACCGATCCACTTGTTGATCTCACACTCCATCCTTCCCTCACTCGTGAACAAGACCCCGAGGTACTTGAACTCCTCCACTTGGGGCAGGATCTCCTCCCTGACCCGGAGGGGGCACTCCACCCTTTACTGACTGAGAATAAATATATATATATATATTAAGCAGAGACTTAAAAGAGAGCAGAGTCAGCCTGTCTGATATCCTCAGGCAGGTCGTTCCCGAGCCTCGGCACCTGGACTGAAAAAGCTTTGTCCCCCTTTGTTTTCAGCCGGGTCTCTGGGACAGTTAAAAGGCCTCTGCCCGAGGATCTTAGGGTGCGATGTGGAGAGTATGGTGTTAAAAGGTTGGCAATGTATGTAAGGCAGAGACCGTTGAGGGCTTTAAAAGTGATTAAAGAGTCTTACAATCAATCCTAAAATGTAAATGAGCTAAAACAGGTGTGATGTGATCATGTTTCTTCTTCCTGGTTAAAGCCTGGCAGCAGAGCTCTGCACTGTCTGTATCCTGTCCAGGGATTTCTGGTTAAGACATGTAAAAAGGCTGTTACAATAGTCCAGCCGTGAGGAAATCAAAGCATGTAAATTTGTCTCTGTGTCTTTAAAAGATAAAAAAGATCAAATCTTTGCAATATTTCTAAGATGATAAAAACATGACTGTACAAGTTTTGTGGTGTGTAGATCAAAGTTCAAATTAAAATCAAACCAGATGCCGAGATTCCTTGCAGCGGGCGTTATGCTGTTACTGTTACGGCTGCTGCTGCTGCTGTTACTGCTGTTGTTACGGTTACTGCTGTTACTGTTACTGTTACTGCTGCTGTTACTGTTACTGTTACTGCTGCTGTTTCTGCTGCTGTTTCTGCTGTTGTTGCTGTTGCTGCTGTTGCTGTTACTGTTACTGCTGCTGCTGTTGTTACTGTTACTGTTACTGCTGTTACTGTTACTGTTACTGCTGCTGTTACTGCTGTTGCTGCTGCTGTTACTGTTGCTGTTACTGTTGCTGTTACTGTTCCTGCTGCTGTTGCTGCTGCTGCTGCTGCTGCTGTTACTGTTCCTGTTGCTGCTGCTGTTACTGCTGCTGCTGTTACTGTTACTGCTGCTGCTGCTGTTGTTACTGCTGCTGCTGTTGTTAC